>PVJX010018230.1:0-36920 GCA_004027295.1 Dolichotis patagonum
GAACTGAAAACATCATACCACAGTGATATATGTGCACCCATGTTTATAGCAGCACAATTTGTAATAGCCAGATCTTGGAAACAACCTAAGTGCCCATCAACTGAGGAATGGATAAAAAAGTTATGGCATTTTTATACAATGGAGTACTACTCAGCTATAAAGAATGATCACATCGAGATATTTATAAATAAATGGACACAACTTGAGACCATTCTCTTAAGTGAAATAAACCAAACTCACAAGGGTAAATACCATATAATCTCTCTAATATGAGATTTGATAAGAGTATATAAGACTTCATGGTAAGCATGAGGCCCCATCTCATAGCTTCGAAGTCTTTCAAAGTTTTAAATCATCAGTTGGAATGGTATTATCCTGTTTTGTTTGACTATATCATACGTGATGATATGAACAGCTGTTTTGAAGAAAACATTATGACAGGTATTGCTGATTTAATATTATCCTTCTTAGAAGTCCTACCATGCTTTTTTTGCTCTATTACCATTGGTTGTATCTACCACATTGTGTCTTATTGGAATTTGAATATGTGTGATAGTTCAAACAAATTTTTTTCTTTTTTATCAAAAATGAGATATTATAGTACCCATTGATCATTTTCTGTTATTCGGTTCAGAAAGCCCTGTAATTCTTTCACTATATGTATGGCTTTATACTATTGTGTTATGTTTGATATTATTGTAATTGAAACTATGCTTAACTATAGCAGAGTAAGAGATATGGTGTTAGATACTGTTGATGTCCAGTTGTCTTAATGTAAAGTACTGTGTTGCCTATGTTGTCCTGTTCTGATCTGCTCTGTACTGCCCCCTTTTGTTTTATTCTCTTTTAAATTAAAAAAAAAAAAGAAGTAAAGAATTTTAAAAACAACAACAACAAAAAAAAAAAGAAACTCTTAAGAATAATTCACTAGAGCTGAGGGCCATGTTGCATGCCTGTAGTGTGAGCACTTCAAGCTGAGGCAGAAGGATCACAAGTTTGAGTTTAGCCTGAGCAATTTAGCCACTAGCAAACCTGGACTCAAAATTAAAACATTAAAAAGGTCTAAGGGTGTAACTCAATGCAAAAGCTGTGAGTTCAGTCCTCAGTGACAAAAAGAAAAAGTGAGAGACAGACAGAAAGAGAAACAAGATAGCATAGAGTGTCTAACAGGGGAAACAGGGCCAGGTATGACAGTGCACACCTGTAAACCCCAGCACTCAAGAGGCTGAGGCAGAAGGATCGATGTGAGTTCAAGGCCAGTCTGGGCTCCACAATGAGTTGAAGGTCACCCTGAACTACATATAGAAACACTGTCTCACAACAACAACAAATATATATATATATAATATATATATATTATATATATATATTATATATATATAATGCAAAACAGAGTAACAAAATTTTCTTATAATGAGACTTAGTTTACATTATTTCTAAGGTTTCTTTCAATAATAAAATATTTATCTAACAACTGTTGGGTTGTACTTCTCCCAATCTGACTTCAAGATCTAAATGTCAACACAGGGTCAACTTGGTTGGTGTTCTGCGCTTGTCCAATTAAGGGTGGGGAAGGGATAGACTGTAAATTTAGAAGATTCATGTGTTCAGTTGGTCCTCTGTTATTTTAATCATCTAACAGACAACTTTACAAAGCAGATTTTTTTATAACTGCTCCTAAACCAATGTATGACTGAGAGAAACACACATAGATGGATAGACAGACAGACAGATATGATAGACAATGAAAAGTCTGTAGGCAGAATGGGGACCTTGCCTGCATGGCCACCTCTTTGCTCTCACTGCCAGGGCCCAGGGACCACTCATAGAGCACAATCTGGTGATCATCACTGCTCTGGTTCCCATTCAAGGTGATGGCATTTTGGGGCAAAGCAATGGTCTGATTTGATCCTGCATTGGCAACAGGCGGATAGTCCACAGCATGGTTGACTTTTAGGGTGGCGGTCGTGGAGTTAGTGGCCCCATCTGAGTCTGCCACGGTCAACCTACAAAAAGAAGGGGAAGTGATTACATTGCAAGAACACGCCTGATCTTGAGGCAAGAGCCCAGGTTAGCCTGTTCAGTGTTCAGTTTTCAGAACAGGTATAAACAGAGACTTGAAGATGAAACTAAGAAAAACACATAGACTTGAAGATATTTTTGTTAGTTTTGCTGTTTGCCGTTAATTTGTTTTTAAGTCAAACATATTCACATTAAGGTTTAACCTTTATGGAATTCTGTGCAGTCTTTGAGATGCTGGGTGGAGAAACTACCCTTAGCTAACACAGAAGCCACAGCTCTCTAACAGTTACGATGAAGAACATTACCCAGGTAAGTTCTGCCTTCAAGCTTGGGCATTTAGAGACAGGGCAACCTTCACAAATTCTCAGCATGAATTCTCTTTGAAAGCAATCTTAAGATTAAGCAATTTCAAGTACCAGCTAACATTCAACCCTCCAACAGAAAGTAAACCCCACTGGCCCTCTGGTAGCAAAGACTCCTGGTGTGGAATGAGAACAGCAAAATTGCCAACAGGCCACGCCATCCCTCTGGGTCAAAGAGGGCAGCAGGCGCATCGGTGGATGCTAAACAGTGCAAAGAACAGGGTGAGAATGAAGCTCCAGGAAACAGCACCCCCAGGGCAAGCAGGCGCATGGGGTGCCTGTGCGTGCCAGGCTCCCTGCCGCACCATCCTGCACAGGCCAGTCAACCAAAGGCCACACTCCACACTACTCAGGTCCAAACATCTAGAACTTCTAGCACAGCGTCCTTTCTTCTCAATCAGGTTGAGTCAGGACAGTCCAGGGAATTTCTTCCTGGGTTAGCATCAGCAACCTGACTCAACCACACAGAAAAGAGTAATCGAATAAAAAAGAACAAAAGCATCTAATAAAGTGGCATAGTACCACATACAAATTTTACCTCAGTAAAGTGTTAGAGAAATAATTTTTATAGTATCTTTTTGAAGTTTCCTCGGCTTTTTATGTCAGGAATTTCCCACAAATCCATATTAACAAACTTCTTAGATGAAAAAGTCGGTAATAATTTAGTAAATGTATCAAATGTCTTTAAAACACACATACTTCCAACCCAAAAATATTGCATGTACTCCAAAATTTTACTATAAAGATATTTAAAAGTTAAATAATGAGGCTGAACTAAGAAAATACAATACTAAGGAATCCAAATACAGCACTAAGGAATCCAATAGGATTATGTAGAATATTCGATGGCTTGATAGTCATGGTAAACTGCTTTACCCGCCCACTTTGATATCACATTAGCTATGGCAGAAGACTGAGGAATGTACACACGCCAGATGGATTCTATTACCAGGTAATATCCGTACCTTACACTCAGGTTCCAAAGCAACTGTCTTCCTAGTCATTCCCCTCACAATCATTTGTGAAACTTCAGATTGTCTGCCTTCCCCATTTTCCCCCTCCTCTGGACAGGGGAGTATATAAGTTCAGAAAGTCTTTCTTCATCTCTACACCACACACTGAAATAGAATCCCACATCAAAAGGGAACGAATTACTGAGCTAGATAACAGCATCAATGAATCTCAGTCATTTGCTGAGTGAAAGAAACCAGGAAAACAGTAAACACTGTGTGTTTCCATTAAAACAAATTTTAAAGAAAGCACGATAATTAACAGTGGCAGAAAGCAGGTCAGTTCCTGCCTAAGAATGACATTGCAGGAAAAGACACACAGGAAAGAGACATGGGGGATTTCAAGGGCAATTAGAATGTGTATTATTTCGATTAGGGTGATGGTTTCACAGGTAAACACTTGTGTCAAAATACATCAAATATTATCATTTAAATATGTTCAGCTTTCTGTACTTCAGTTAGACCTTTAAAAGTTATAAAAAGGAAAAGGTTCAATAATTATGTAATTAGGGGATAATCACTGTGCAGTACTTTGAGCCTAAAGATGCAAACTTTGTTGTTAGTCACTCAACAGACCAAAAAGAGGCTCTCTTTGTACTATTCCTGATATCTCCAGGAAACAGGCACTTTTCATGTGAACTGGTAAAGATAATCAGTCTACACAGGCAGCCAACCAACCCCCTCCCCAAGGAACCAAATCAGTCTTGCCTCTTGATCCAAATGAAAAACAGCACTTTCAGAACATCAGTTTAAACCAATGGTCAAAACATAAGCAGTGGAAACCACAGTCAAAGCCCACTTGCCTGAAAGTATAGTTACCAGGAACAAGGTGAGACAAGTATAAGACGGGGGAATCGGCGGAGATCTTCTCTTCTAAGAAAGGCCCGCTAACTTCTTCCCAGTGATAACTCACTATTTCAGTATCATCTGTACTTTCTACAAGATTAAGAGATAAGAACTAGAATGAAATATGAGAAGAGAAAAACAAACTGTATTCACTGCATGCAGACACTCCTCATTTAACAACCAAGTTCTGTTCCTGTGACTAAGTCGTTAACTGAATTGATCACTAAATGAGGATTTGTATAAAGTATGTACACTACAATATTGAGAACAAACAAATAGTCAAGGGAAACTCCAGCCTGACAACTTTGCTTTTATTTACATAACTTTCATGCATTGTTGTCATGTCTAACAGAACATAAAATTACTGTACTGCACAGTATGATCAGCAAAAACGGCAGTATGGTATAAAGAAGGTATACTGTATAAAAGAAAAGACAATTGAGGCTCTATAGACAAGATAGATGGAACTGTGCATAAAAAAAGATGAGTTGTAAGCCCAAAGAGTGGTCCTAAGTCTAAACAGCTGTCAAACAGGCAGGGCATTAAATGAGGAATATGTGTATTTAAATTCATTTTTATATGACTTACACAACTGCACAGATGGCAAAGGTATATATTATGCAATGGAAAGAGGAGAGCATTTTCCTACTCCCTACATTACCAGGGCTCTTTTCCGCCCCGGATATGCACCAGATTTGAGTGAGGTGGTTCCCACTCAGCTGAATACTTCAGAGGCACAAGGACAGGCACTGTTGCTTCTTAGAAACCAGGAGTGACCCGAGCACAGCACTCTGAACCGCTGCTTCAGCTCCTCTCGGCCAAGACACATGATACCCTACTCACCCTTTCACACAGGCATCTCAACTGACAGATTCCTAAGCATGCGAAGAGCTGCCTACCCACAATTTATAAAACACCTTTTACTGAGTTAACTGTTAAGGTGTGAATCCAGAGAGAGCTGTATCCTGAATGACAATTTCCCTCTTGAAAGAAACAAAATGTTTCATGCAGAGTCACAGAATTGCAGGCTTGGAAGGGACCCAATGGCATCAAAATTGCTGAAGGAAAGAACAAGTTCATGTGACAGATTCCCAGTCCTGAGTAACTAAGTCTCGTAACTAAGCTGTATTGAACTCATAAAAAAAATAGGATGCTTTTGGTCATGTATATATTTCCATAGAAAATATGCTTTATTTTAAAGACTGAATAGGTGCAGATGTGCGGGCAGATGTGGTGCTGTACATCCGCTGGCTGGCAGGGTACCTTCCTCCCAACGACCAGCACACACCTACTCTTAACTCGCGCAAGAGTCAGCATTAGCTTTGTGATTAAATGCACACAACACGCAGGTGCGGAGGACACAGGCATTGTTGAACCAAGTCAAGCACAGGACCCATTTTGAATCTGTTCTCATTGGGGGGCCACTTTGCTGCTAGAGAGAATGAGTTCTGAACTAAATTAGCAAATGAAGTGCTACCTACACCCATGAAGGCAGACCCACTGAGAACTGTTTAAAGTGACAACGGTTACACATGTCACAAACGTTCAAAGAAGACTCTTCAATAAGTATTTTGATTTCATATCACACAGCAGGACCCTAAAGAACATCCTAGCATAAACTAAGGAAATATAACTGAAAGGCAAGCAGGCAAGTGACACAGAAGCAGAGGTGAGAAACTGAAGACCTCTCAGAGGCAAAACTAAAGGAGACAGCAACTGATCAGCAAGTTACCCTGCAAGTCCCCCCGCCCTGAGGCCGAGTACCCCTTAAACCTCGCGGTGTAGGCCCAGGGAAGACCCCAAGCATCTGGGGATACACACGGCTGCCATCGAGGAGGGCCAAAGTCAGAGGCAGAGTGAGCTCTTGTGCTTGAGGATAAACAACAGCTACGGGTGGCAGATTGTCTCTTCCAGCTGTGTGACAGGAAAGGACAGTGGTTAAGCCCATGCTGTGTACCTATGTCGATAACCAAACAGATCATCTGCTTTCTACAGATCAATTACATGTTCTGTCAAGGAGTTTATCCCACAGGCCCGGACTCTGGAAACCCTTTGCTTCCAGCCAACGATGTGGGGGGGTGTGACTCTGGGCCCACCTTTCTGTGTAAGCCCAGGAAAAGGCGACTCGATGACAGCCTCAGCTCCTGAGACGAGTTGGGTCTCCAATCTTTGACTGAAGGTGCCCACTGCCACCACCATACTTCACAGTGATGATAACCAGGCTGAATGTGGGAGGAGAAAGCCACTGTCCCCGCCCCCTCAGCCAGCTAAAGGTAGGAGGTGACCCGGCTCTGAGGACTAATATGCTCAATGCACCGGCGGAGCCTCCAGACTGCCAAGGGGTGGTGGAGAGGGCAGGTCAGCTCATGTCACATCCCACTGTGCAGGCCTCACACATGTCATCCAGCCAGGGATGCCCGCCACAGCCTGTTTCTACCTCACACCAAGGCACTAATCTGCGGGCAGTGATGGGCTGCAAAGCCCATGGTGGGGCTGACTGTGTCTGCAATTCTCATGCTCTTAGATTGAATAATGAGGCCAGACTAAGTGTCAGACAGAGAAGGCTAAGGTATCATTGTCGCCACCCAGTTCAGCAAGCAAGTACCTTGTAGACTAGAATAGCCAAGTTAAGCAGGTACCAAGAATTATACAGAAAAGCAGAAAAAAAAAAACCCACCAAAAACATGATCCCTACATGTTTTCACTACCGAAAGCCTAAAGTAAAAATGAAATGTATTAACTGTGTCATTCAGGTGCCAAAACTTAAGGGTACCTGAGTGACAAGAAGCCATTCTCTCATACAAACTCACCTGGTTTAACAGTGACATTGACGAATCCCTCTCCAAAGGCGTTGTCACTATAAACAGTGACTTTCAAGGCATACACTCCTGCTGACAGCTGCAACACAGGGAAGAATTATACAGATGAGTGTGCAAAAGACATGGTAGACCCACTACCCACAGGCCACAATTCCCACATTAGCATACAGAGGGCTCAGGAAAAAGTCCCATTCCCAGTTGTCTATGGACTGCCACATGTTGGAGGCCTGGATATCGGGTCATAAAGGTTGCCAAGACAGGTCACTCCTTAGCTTAGTGACTGGTATCAACAGTTCCCATAGGGTTCCCACACATACACAGAGGCCAAGTCTGCTTTTGTTTTAGGTGTTTTTCCTTGTTTTGTTTTGATTGCTGGAGATCAAACCCAAGGCCTTGCAGTTACTAGGCCAGTGTTTTACCACTGAGCTACTTCCCAAACCTGGAATCATGTATTTCTGGTCCGCAGCTCTGGGAAGCTGGCTGCCAGCAGTCTGGGCAGTACATTCCCAGAACAGAAGCCCAGTGACAAGGGGACATGTGAGCCATGTGGAGCCAGGAGCTGAGTCTCAGGATAAGAAGACAGTATAATCACTGGGTAAGAAAGAAGCTGTGCCCATTTATTCTTCTGTATGGGCCAGGAAGAGGGCATGTTTCTTCCTGTGAGGTGCTTTTCTCTTGAAGCAGCATTGGGCTGCCAAAGCACAAGTAAACTGGAATGGAATTGTGGGGAACTCCAAAAAATAAGCCTGACTGGGACCAGAGATAAGCAAAATGTCACTAATGCTGCAAAGATTGCCAGACCACAGAAAGGGCTGGGCACCTAGCGAACCCAAAATGAAGAAAAGCTATCCAAAAGCCTCTTTATTTAACCATCTGCCTGTCTACTTACATGCTTAAAACTTGGTTTGAGTCTTCCTTTCATTTCTTTTTGACTCAGGGTCCCACTATGTTGCCAAGACTCCTGGGCTTCCTCCTAACTCAGTTTTCCAAGTAGCTAGAACTGTAGGTGTGTGCTACCACATCTAGCTTCTTCTTTTGATCTTAATCATAAGATTGCATCCTGCATTCAGCAGCCAAGAGTGTTAACTGAACTCTATGGGTGTGCTGTTAAATGTAGTGCATCCCAGGCACTTACGTGAGACAGGTTAAGAGTCTGTGTGTTTTCTAGCTTGAGTTCACCTTGGTAGTCCACAGGATGGCTTATCAAGCTCCATTCATAGTTGTAGGTTGTATCTGAGAGCAATTTGGAAATACAAGGAGTTATAATTCTGAGAGGCCACTTCATAGCCTGGGCAGAGGCAAAAATGATGTTAGCCTCACACCCAGCAGTACTGATGACCAGTACTGCTGGGTCAGTTAGATCAGTGATGGCAAACCTTTTAGGGCTTTCAATGATAACAAGCAGCCTGTTGTGGCACCCGTACCACCGGTTTGCCATTACTGCTTAGATCGACTAAACTCCCCTTTTACCCATTACCCAAGTACCAAATAACAAGGTTCCCATGTCTTTTTAAAGCAACATTGATTTTTATCCCCTCCAAAATACAACTCACATAAAATGTGGAAAATATCAAAAGTTAAACAAAACAAAGCAAACCCTCCCTAATCTCACTGTTAGCACTCAATGACTTGGTGTCCTGGGTGCTACACCTGACTATCCAGATAAGTTTAACATCATCTGCTGAACTTCTTGTCATTTCAGTAAAAGGCAAGGAGATTTCAACTCACTTGATCTCTGTAGGGGTTTAAGGACACAGAAATAAACTAAGCATCTCCATGTTAGGCTAAAGCTATCTCCCACCTTCAGGTAGGAGTAAATATGAGATGCCTCATTTCAGAAAATTAAAATGCAAAGTGGAATATTGTCTCTATTTACAAAATTTTGACCCGCATATGATAGGAAGAAAGATGAATAAAGAGCAATGTGGCACATACACACAATAGGGCATTATTAAGCAACAAAAAGGATAAAATTCTGTCATTTGCAGAAAAATGGATGGATCTGGAAATTGTCACGTTGAACAAAATAAGTCAAACTTAGAAAGGCAAATGTCACATGTAGACTCTAAAAAAGATGACAGGAAAGAAGAAGGGAGATTATGATTAGACAGGAGGAAAGGGGGAAAGGGAATAAGTGGGGGTATTAGGCTGGGTAATGGGGGGCAGGAATATAACCAAAATACATTATACACATTGAACCCAAACAAACCTATAAAATGTGTGGAGGTAAAGTATGTTATGTGTACGTACCAATCTGCCAAACTAAATCTCATTCATCTGCATAACCTATGTACACTGATAAAAAAATGTGGG
The DNA here is from genome assembly GCA_004027295.1 of Dolichotis patagonum. Taxonomy (NCBI): domain Eukaryota; kingdom Metazoa; phylum Chordata; class Mammalia; order Rodentia; family Caviidae; genus Dolichotis; species Dolichotis patagonum. The sequence goes on from PVJX010018230.1 coordinate 9,373, forward strand.
GAAAAGGAGAAATAACCAAATAGCTTCAGAGTGCACATGGCAGGCCATAAGGATAGGTCAGACAGTCACCATACATGAGAGAAGACAGGAAGAAGAGGCACCGTGGACATGTCCTATTCTGACAACCTACAAGCAGCTGTGTGTGACCAACACCACACATCTGCAAAACACCTATGGCACGGGCCACCTCCCTGTCCCTCCCACTGGAAACCTCAGGCTCTCTGGGTTACTGCAGACCAGGATATGGTCTGTGACAACCTCTCCTGCTCTAACAGCACACTCTGCTTTGTATCATCAGAACTTACTGACTTTCCATCCTGACCCACACAAGGATGTGTGCCATGTTTAATTCCCCGAGCTCTCCTTCCATTTAAGACTATTTCAATAAGATTTGATGCTCATGATCACGTAGCCTTGTCTTCCACCCTAGATCCTTAGTTTGCAATGTCACCAAAATGTTGTGGATATGATTTGGTATTACACAGAATCGGTAAAGACCATGCTGGAAAACATCCCAACCCTATAGACCCTAGCAGTTCCCAGAGAAAGCAAGCTCTGACCTGCAGGGGGCGCTGGCACAACCAAGGCCTTCAGCTGCACGGAGTCCTGGGGTAAGGTGAGTGACAGGTTATCGCCAGCAGACACCAACAGCAACTGGGCTACACATTAGTCAGAAACAATACATGCCATTAGGTAACACAGTGGTTTATGTACTGTCCCACAACAGATCTGCTTCAAGAATCTACAAAACATAAAACTATGTTTTTGTAGTCATTCTTCATATAATTTTCTCTAAGACACTTTGGTAACTGACTGTGCCCTGTACTGTGCCACAGAACAGACTCTGCACCTTTAAACCACCGACAGGAGGCGGCACTGGGAAGATAGTCAGGGCTCAGTAATAGGTGGGGCAATAAGAGTCTCACTAACCGGGTAGGCACTATGGATTAGGTGTATTCTCTCTTGTTACCAGTTTTCCTCCTTCTTTATTTACTTTTTAGTAGGGACAGAGGTACAACCCAGGGCCTTTACACTGAGATGGGATCCCCAGACCTTTTTTATTTTAGTTAATTAATTTTTAAAAACATGATCTCACTAAGTCACTAAGTTATCCAGGTTGGGTTTAAACTTGTGATCCTCCTGCCTTAGCCTTCCAGAGTGTGAGGATTGCAAGCAGACACCATCACACCCAGCTGTGCACCATTCTGAATTATAAAAAAAAAAAAAACTGAGTACAGTCATAAGTGTTTCTGTGTCATTAGACACACACCACTCAGTTCTGACAGTAACCTCATAAGTGACTAATAAGGGGCTTCCTCTTGAAAGCTTTCCAAGAGAAAACCCAGAGGACCTCAATGTGGAAAGGCTATTGTAACTCAAGTAGCAGAGATGCTGACTGCATCAGAAGCACTCAACCACTAACTCAGCACAGGAAACAATACTTGGTAATGGGGATTACACCATATCATGGGTCTAAAGGCTTGGCTCAAGTGGACATTTGTTTCACTTGTAAAACAGAAGGTATCATACCAACATCTCACATAGAGAAAAGCAAAGAGTTAAAATAATCAACAACAAAGCTGAGTGATCTCCAGGAGTCCCAGGAGCATGGTGACACTGGAGGTACAGGTTCTCTAGCAAGCCCTTCTCGCCCATGACCTCAGCCCTGCAAGGTCCCCAGGCAGTGGCACAGGAGCTGATAGGAGTCTCCCTCCCACCATCCTCATTGACTCAGGCCCTGAAAGTCAGTATGGTGACCTAGAAAGGACAGAAGTCTAGGTCTCTATTTTTTTTAAGAGAACAAAACCAAACAGAATAAAGCCAATCAAAACAAAACAGTGAAAGTGATACAGAACTTCAAAACAAGATAACAGGAAATCAACAATGGATACCATAATGCCTCTTGTTACCTTCAAAATAGCTGCCCATACCACCAGATACAATAAAATCAAACAAAACAGAACAGAATAAAACCAATCAAAACAAAACAGTGAAAGCAATACAGGACTTCAAAACAAGATAAAAGGAAATCAACAGTGGCTACCATAATATATCTTATCTTCAAAATAGCTGCCCAAGCCATCAGATATAATAAAATCAAACAAACAAAAAAAACAGAATAAAACCAAACCAAACAAAACAATGAAAATGATACAGGACTTTAAAACAAGATAATAGGGAGTTAATAATGGCTACCACTTTTAGAAGAAGATCCCCCATAGTTGCTATACTGCATATTGTTATCTTCTAAATAGATGCTCAGACTACTGGCTTTAGGCCTGCAAAGTCAATCAGACAACACAGGCATTAGGTTGTTTTTTTACTTCAGTGACTATCATCTCAGCCTATGTTTCTCCAAATCAGCTGGTTGCTTGGGTGGGGAGGGGGTTCGGACTTCTTGTCTCCCACCCTGTGTGCCAGCTGGCTCACAGGAAAGGGTTGGCTTCTTCTGGGTTCTCTTCCCAGGATGCATGGCTGCCACTGCCTCATAGGAAAGGGTTGGCCCACAACTGCTGCTGGTTCACCTAGTTCTCTATCTTACAACAAAGAAACTGAGCCCTACAAAGCCAAAGTAAGTTGTCCAAGGCTATACTGATAGTTAAGAGTAAGCCAACCAGTGTTTAATTTAGATGTATTTATTTCAATGAGCCCTTACAGTTCAAACTGAACTGTGCTAGGTGCTGTTCCAAAGGCCTCAAAATAATGGGTTTACTTCTCCTACCCTCATCAAGTAGTGAGAAGCTGGAGTTGTCTGAAAGACATGCATCTGTATGAAGGATCCTACAGACCACCTAGTAGGACACTGTGATGTTGGAGACTGAACGTTAAACATTTGGAACCAAAATTATCTTGGGCTGCTTTAGGTCCTCTAGAAAAATACTCAATTACTTCAATCTTTGTATCTGACCTTACAGTCTCTGGACTATGATGTGAGTCTCTTGGAATGTGTGGCTAAACTTAAAAGAGCTCTAGCCCCTATAACTCTCAGCTAACAATGCTATTACAAGACATCTGAATCCACTAACATATTGGCTACATGTATTGACTTACGACTTTCTGTTTTTTGACTAAAAGCTCATGTAGCCTCTTTCATAGAGGAATATATCATTTAAGTAATGTGAATCTGGGTTTCTGGGCCATTCATATTTGACAGAGAATAAAACATTTTCTTACTTCCTTTGTCTTTTTTTAAATTTCCTTTAAAGCAGAGTTGTTATTTCCTGCTGACTGGAGTATTGATAGAACTCAAGAAACCTAATTCCAAGGCCAGTTTCTTTTTCCATATATTATATAGCCTCTCTTCTACCATTATGCTTTTTACTCCTGAAGCTCAGGATCAAAATAGGTAATTTTTAAAAACTGAGTAGCACTGACTTAGGGCACTTAAAACAGGGTAGGGAAGGCACTGTTGTTTGGATCTCAGACACATCCACAGCTGAACCTTTGAAACAGGCTGCAGCCAGCCCCACCGAGGATGTGAGTTAATCTTTGAAACTGTGCTTATTTTGTTTTAAGGGGGAAAAGTTTATTTTGGCTCACAGTTTGTATCGGTGACCTTTGAAACACTCACCTCTGCTGACCTTCTGGACAACAGACCCCTCTTCCCTAACATACCCAATCCCATTCTTGCAAGACAGTTTAACTTTGTCAGCACTATCAGTTCCTAACAAGGATGTCATCACCAGTCCTTCTTGTGGCTTAAAGCTATAAACACAGCCGCCATTTTGCACAATTTGGGAGCACATTTTCAAGACTACTTGATTCTGTATTTTCTAGAATTTTAATCCTAATTAGTTCCATATACATGTAATTTTCCTTGTACATGTAATATACAATATACATGTAATGTTCGTGAAGAGGTTGATTTTACTGAGTTGAAAGAAAGTAATCCCCCAAACCCATTACTGTAATGCAGTGGTGGTGGCTCCTACTTGGAGGTGAGCCTTGTAAGGTTATTTCCCTCCCTTTAATCAGCATTCTAAATACAAAGAAAAACCACACTTAAATGATTAGGTGTTAACTACTAAATTATTTTTCTTTAGATTTACAAACCTCTGGCAACTTTCAGATTGTACCTGAAGTACAACTTTCCTCCTCATCGTTGACTGCTGTGCATCAACCCTCACAAAGCGTGCGCACTGCTATAAAGGTTTAACTTCCAGAAGGGTAATGTGTTTGTCTAGAGAATTACAGGAACAAGCCCCAGAAGGTAAAGGCCCTTTATAATGTTCCAGAAAAAAAAAAAAAATGCGCCATGCAAGCTTTGGAAGACAACCTCGCTAAGCACATAGTCTTTCTGCCCACTGACTTCACCTCATTTTTCTCCCTATGAGAGCTCTTTTACATTCCTTAGCTCCCTAAAATGGTCTCATCTGGGGAGACAACAGGTCCCCTTATAGCCTCACAGTGCCAGACCTTGAGTAAACTGATTTCCTTCCCCCAATTTTTATCTTCAAGCATTGGATTTTGAGTGTTGAGTAGACAGATCAAGGTCCAGTAATACTACCCACAGTAAAGCTCAGAAAACATGGTCTTTAGGTCTTGCAAAATCTATTCACTTATTAGAAAATCTAATTAAAGCTTTTTATGTCTCACCTCTGTGTACAGAGAGCTGTGCACTGGCCTATGCAATACAGAGCACTCAGACCAATCCTTTCTTTTTGGAACTATAGAGAACCAAATTATGTCACTCCAAAATGTGACTTCAGGAGACACATAGCTACCACAAACAGGCCTTGTGGTATATGGATTGTTTTGAGCTAATTTTTTTTTCTTCTGTTTTGTCTGTGGTAATGGGGATTGCACACAGTGCCTTCATCATTTTCAGTTTTTCTTTTGAGAAAGGATCTTACCAGCTCACCAAGTTGCCCAGATTGGGCTCAAACTTGTGATCCTCCTGCCACTCAGCTCCCCAGAGTGCTGGGATTACAAGTATGTGCCACCATACTCAGCTTCACTATAGACTTTTAATGAATGTTATTACCTCTCGTCAACTCCATGCTATTGTTTTCATACGAATCTGATCATTTTGTTTTCCTGATTAAGATCATTCAGGTATTCTCTTTATCTATCCAATAAAACAAATATTCCTCAGCACAAGATACACGATTTTTCAGAATCTTCCCCAACTTCAAACTCTAGGTTTATACACTGCCCTTCCCCTTACACTCACATGATCAGTTCTGGGCATAATGACCTCCTTCAAGGTCACTCCAAACTCTTAAATATCTGTCAAGGTCACAGGAACTCTTAAATATCTGTTCTCTTGCACAAGCAATGAACCGGAAGAAGGGTGTAAAAGCAATCCCTGTAAGACTGGTGTCTGGACAGGATGAGAAGCCAGAAGAGCTGCCCTGGATTCAAGGGCCTGCTCATCTCCCTTGGTTTCCCTCCCTCCCCATGCAAGGCAAGTATCACGCCGTCCATCTCCCTGTCAGCCTTCTCTCCTGGGCCATCAAGTCACTGAGGGAAAGACAATGCCCTGCTCGTCTTTTATTCCCAGGTCACAACACTGCTTCTGGCACATAAAAGAGCCCAAAAGTTACCTGTCTTGGGAGATACGGGGTGCTCAGAAGGGGAGGTCCCAGGAGGGACAGTGACAGTGGGAACTGTCGGGCTGCTGTACTCTGGGCTCCATTTGGTGACAGTGAGAATGGTGCTTTTCTCCTCCGTGGCTGGGGTGAACTCCAGGCTGTCAGGAAGGCTTGGAGAGGGCATTAGAACCTAGGAGATCAATTATAGGTATAAATTGTTATGGGAGAAAAAAAAAAAGCAGTGACCTCGTCAAGAAATGCACTTTCACAAACATTTTTCATAATTAAGCATGAGTAACATGTGAAAAGCCATGATCGATACTGAAAAGCCCTGGAACACTAGACCCTCTTCCAAATACATATTCCCTCTGGTAAGTGGGTGTGATGGTGCACACCTATCATCTCAGTACTCCAGAGGCTGAGAAGGATTGCTGTGAGTTTGAGGTCAGCACAGGCTACACAGTGAGTTCAAGGCCAGCTGGAATTATATAGCAAGATCCCATCTCAACCTTGTCCCCCAGATTCTCTCTGTTATGTATTAAAAATATAACACAACTGTGGATTGGACAACTATTACAAGTGAACACACATCTCAAGATAAAGGGAAAATAACTGTAGTGGCTCCTGAACTGATCAGTGCAATGGACTGAAAGTTTATGTTACCCCTTCCCCCCAAATTCATATGTAAAAGTCCTAACCCCCACTGTGATGTTTTTTTTCAGGGGGGAGAATGGTTAAAGAGTGATTAGGTCATAAGGGTAGGTCCCTCATCAATGGCATTAGTGCCCGTATGTGCAGAGACCTGAGAGCTGCCAGTTTCCTGTCCTCCACAGAGGACACAGCAGCGTGATGACTTCCTGTGAAACCAATAGGAGGGCACTCACCAGGAGCCTGGCCCTGCAGCACTCTGATCACAGACTTCTAGCTTGTAACACAGAGTCAAGTTAAAGTTTTTTAATTAAGTGCTATGTGTTGGAGGGAAAGTGGCACAATATGTTAATAAAGCACTCTTCCGGGACTCAACAGCCAGTCACTGGGTTGGGCCTGCAGGGAAGCTCTTAACAGACTAAGAATATAGGAGCCCAGTAGGGACATAAATAGCAAAGAAGCCACAGAAAGCAAAGTTGCCATGTAAACTGGAGATGTGCCACTGGTGTTTATGGAAAACACAGCTTCTCTTTTCTCTGTGGGTGAGTGCCAGGTATGACAGGGTTTTTTTTTTCTGTAACTGGACACTGATACCACTGCTAATATGCACTGGACACCATTGGGGGTGCCAGGAGTTACTAGGCAGCTAACAAAACCTGCAATGAAATTCCTGGGACCAAGATATGAAAAAAGATGAAGCTTTACATTTGAGGTCTATTGATCAAACTAGACCAAGCCTGACCAAGAGGCTAGGACTACTGCAACTTTAAACTGATCAATTTCATGGAACTTTGGGGCAACTGCTTTGTGAAAGGAGCTCTAATGGATGAGTCTATTCATCACGTCTCCACTTGCTAGAAGGAGGAACTTCAGAATTGCTGCCAGCTGGGCTGTGGAGGAAGTGTGCAGAGCACAGCATTGTGAGGCCTCTACAAAGTCCGTAGGGTGAGCTGCTCCCCTCAGTTTTATCACACCTGAAAAAACACCGTCAAGATGAAATCAAGAGTGCTTGCTTCGGCAGCACATACTAAAATTGGAACGATACAGAGAACATTAGCATGGCCCCTGCGCAAAGATGAAATCAAGATTACAGAGGCTGCAGTGTAGCTCGGTGGTAGAACAGCTGCCTAGCACGAATGAGGCCCAGGCTCTATTTCCAGCACACATGCGTGCACAAACAATGAAAGTTCATAGGAAATCAAGGCATAGGAAAGCCTAGGGAAATCAGAGCAGCTTGGGTCAGGGTCACAAAACCACCAGGAAATGGCTGAGAGGGCAGAAAACTCTACCCTACTCCCTTCTGAAGTATCTGCTTCCCAAACACTGAGTCTGCAATTCTTAGCCCCACCGTCAGGCAACCTGTTCAGAACTCTGCTTCAATACTTGGGTGCAGGTGCCTAGGACATGGCCCAGCAGAAGACAAAGGATTGTCTGCATACTCCACTGAGCACCACCCTTCCCACCCCAGTCTTCTGTTAGACTATGTCAACAAAAGACTCTTCCTGCACCTAAAATGGACTCTTCAACAGTACATTTTAGGTGAAGCTGCCTTGTCTTGTTTCCTGGCAAATACAGGGGGCAAAAAATTTCCTTTATCCTCTACAATTGTGATTGGTCTTTCTTAGATGTCGTGTTTAATGGTGCTATTACTTGAATAATGCTGCTATGGACATTCCTGTAATAACTTTAGTGTGGACAGATGTCTTTATTTCTCTAGAGTAAATGCCGAGAGGTGGAATGACTGGGGCACTCATGAACTACACCTAAAGTTGTGAACCAGAAGATCACATCGCAGAGCAGCTGTACCACTTTACATTCTCACTAGCAGAGGGTGAGGGTTCTGATCTCTCTATACTCTAACACATACTCATTTTTTAAATCTTTCTTTCCTCTTAAGTTTTTGGAGTGCCAAGGAAACTCAGGACTTCACACATGCAAGGCTAGCACTCAAGCCCTGAACCACATCTCTATTCCTATTTTTTTGTTATTTATTTATTTATGTGTGTGTGTGTGAGAGAGAGAGAGAGAGAGAGACAGAGAGACAGAGAGGCAGAGAGAGAGAGAGAGATACTGGAGATCAAATTCAGGGCACTCTACTACTGAGCTACATCGCCAGCCCTTTTTGTTTTGTGAGACAAGGTCTCACTAAGTTGCTTTACAACTGAAAAACATTCCCAGTTCTCTTGCCCTTCCCGAGGCAAGGTTTTGCTGTGTTGCCCAGGCTGGCCTTGAACCCTCTCCCAGACTCAAGCCATCCTCCTGTCTCAGCATCCTAGAAGTTGGGACTAGAGGTGCACAGTGTGGAAGTGACCTCCCATTCTCTTTCCATCTGAAAAGGCTTTGTAAAGCTTGCATTCTTTGCTTAGAATCTCAGCCCTCCTAGCCAATTAGGCCTGAGTTTCCAGACACCTGAGGCACCTGCTTTGGTCAATGTTCAAGGCCTCTAGGTGTGCGAGCTGGCTTATCAGGTCACGTTCACCTTTTTAGGGTTGGGAGGAGAAGCCAGAGCTATCTATGCTGGGGAAGAAGGTGTCACCCTTCAGTGTCCACAGGGGCAGGGCACTTAGCAGGGCACTCACCTGTCCCCCAGGGCTGCTGCAGGATGGTGCCTGGAGCTGAGAAGCATCATCTTTCTCTGGGGCCTGTCCCAGGGATGGGGCCTGAGCAGCCACAGAGGGCAATGGAGAGGGTATCGGGGCGGTGGGCCAGGCAGCCTCGTTCAGTGTGGGGTGCTGTGGGGGATGCGGACTGAGGCTGAGGTCCTGTGGCTTCTCCTCTGTGGATCCTGAGGCCACTGGACCGTCTGCTGGGGATGAAGATGCCTTAGGACTGTCCCCAGGAGATCCCAGATGGTCCCTCACAGATGATGAGGCTGAAGGACCATCCCCCGTGAATGTTGGGTCATGCACTGTGGATGCTAGGTGGTCCCCAATGGATACCAAGGCCAAGGGACTGTCCTCCGTGGATGTTGGGTGGTCTTCCACAGATACTGAGGCGGAAGGACCATCCCCTAAGGAGGCACTGGCATCACCTGCACCCCAGCCAGAGTCCTGGACATCCCCACTGAGGCCGGGCAGGCTGGTAGGCAGGAGGGGGCCCGGCTCCAGGCCCCTATAGTCATCATCAGTGTAGTCTGCATGCTCCTCCAGGCCCCCGCCTCTGCCTAGAAAGGGCAGATCCTTGGGGGGGCCCTCAGGGAGTTCCCCCCAGTCCTCCAATGGCACATCTTTGCTCAGCATCATCTCCCCGTAGTCCAGCAGCTGCGCGGGCCTCTCAGCTGAGGGCCGCAGCACAAAGGTGAGATAGGAGCGGATGGGCCCCGTCCTCTTGGGCACGCAGCTCTCTCTCTGTGGGCAGCTCACCAGATGGCAGTGCCCCTCGAACCACCAGGCCAGGTCACAGGTGGGCAGGTCACAGCAAGCGGCTGTGCAGTCTCCCACAGAGAAGGTCTGAGGCATGGGCATGATTCTGATGGTCTCCAGGTCCGGGGAGATGATGGCGTTGGAATAGGTCCTACCCTCACGGCAAGGCTGAGCCACACAACCTGAAAGTGAGGCAGGCAGTGCGTGATGAGGAAGAGGCCCTGGCAGGAAGCAGCCAAAGAACAAGAACTCATCCACCCCCACCAGCCTCAGAAATAACAGACAGCTGGCATTTCCTATGATGGGCCGTTCACTAAACCAAACCACCCATCCATCCACCGACCCTCCCCTCCTGCCTTCTACCCACTCAGCCATCCACCCATCCACCCTTCCCTGCATTTACGCCTCTGTCCTTCCACCTATCACCCACAGATCTTTCCCCCTCCCGGACACTCTGGCAGATATCCATTCCACCTCTTCCTATTTCAATTTAGGTAATAGATACATTGCACTCTCTGTGTGTATTATTTTTGTATCATGTATAGCACTTTGCTTCTTTGTTGTAGCTTGGCATAACTGACACCATTTTGAGCTCTGCATTTAACTAGTGTCCTATATTTGACCCAGGAAAATAGAAAATTACTCGGAGTATAAGTCCCATGAGAAAAGCCGAATGAGCTGTACCCACAAGAGAAACATTAACCTGCTCAACGAAAGGAGCAGGATACAGGTGTCAACCAAAAATTAATGTAAGATTCTAGCTAAACTGTTTCCAATAGGATGTCTTTTTGTGATTCTCTGTTTAAAAGCTTTATAATTTTCCAGTTCAGGGCCACTCGGAGAGACTCTGAAATGGGTCCATGCAAGTGGTTGCTGAACTCAGCTAATTAAATTCCAAATTTATCAATTTAGCTGCCTTGATTCCTATATTGTTTACAAACCCACTTCACCTTGCATCAAATTAAGTTACACAGGGTTATTCTGGGGAACAGCGTCATGTCTTTGGCTTATTCGTGTTTGTTAAATGATTTTTTTCCATCTCACAGGCTATTCTTATAATAGATTGGTTGACAGGGTAATGTTAAAAGAAAAAATCTTCACTATATATCTGAAACCAACATATTCTAATCAAAATGTAAATAAGAACTGTAAATATTTCTAGTTAGTCAGTACAATAAGTTATAGAGCCCATTATGTGATGTGAGGTCCACATCAGAACAGGCCACAGCCACCACAAAACTACAGGAAACTTCCATAGTAGTTATCAATGCCTGAAACTCAAGTGAATCACTTTTCTTGTATTCTTGTTTGTTTGGTATTTTACAAAATAATCAGCCTGTGACAGACTGGACACACATGCACGCGCGCGCGCGCACACACACACACACACAAATCAGTTTTTCATCACATATAATTTGAGGAGCACTGTCTTAAGGTTTTGCAGCACAACTCAGAAAAGCAAGAAATTTCTTTGCTAAACAGGGTTCACACTGATAACTGCTATTTATTGATAGGAGGGGATGTCAGAGAGTGTTTTTAACTGTAAATACATGGAAATGGCTACATGCAACATAGGAATCATCCTGATGTTTACTTTTATATACCACTCTTGTAAGGAAGCCAGAAGATTGAGGGAGTTAGGCAGATCGGCTATAGGTCCTGAAGCCAGAAGATTGAGGGAGTTAGGCAGATCGGCTATAGGTCCTGAACCGTTAACCTGCAGTAAACTGAAAGTCTTAAGTTAACATCCAGAGGGCCCATTAACTAACTTAAGCAAACTGACCATCAGGGCCTAAGGGACAAAGAATGCAAGGACCCTAAAGAGATGGGAGAAAGGTCCTGGAGGAAGTAAAGTGCAAACAAAGAAGCTTGCTCTCCAGACCTCAGAGGTCCACCTGCAACCAAAAGCACCCCTGCTTTCTATCACCAAAAACTGTGTAAAAAGCCAATGGACTTAAATATCTACAAAGCCCACTTTAATGAACCCCTCCTGACACATAGAGAGCTTTTTCTTTTATTCTGTCTATAAACATCACTCGTTTTGTTGACTTCAATCTTTTTTGCCCCAAAACAAGATCACAGCACAGGAGGGAACTGGGTAAGTTTTTTTGATAACTCAATGCCAAACACAGACTCTAAGGAAAGATGATTTGGTCCTATTCACTTATCAGTTCTGGGGACCAAACAAGGCCTTGCATATACTTAGCACACATTCTATCACCTAGCTACCCCCAACCCTACTTAGTCCAATTTAATAGGAATCAGATGTAATATACATGCGTCTTTTCCAGTGAATAAGCTAAACCTTCAACTGAAATGTCAATTTTGGAAAGACAAATCTAGTTTTTAAAATCATCTGAAGAGGTTTGGGCTTTTATTTTCTAGACAATAGTTTAATCTTAAACATGGAAAAAATAATACATTCTAGGTAAACACAAAAAAATAACACCTCTTGTTAAGCTAAGCAAAGAGAAAGTGTAAAAGAATGGAGAAATAGCTAATCTCCAACTCTCAACGCTCAGAAGCCCTGTGTTTATTTTTAGAAACAGCACTATATCTCTGGCTGGCCTTTAAATGAAGACTCAAGCTATGAATTTCTTCCAAATGTTAATGCCAAGATTCACTTTGTTCCCTTGAAAAATAATTTAGTCATTTCCTTTTGGCCAAAGTATTACAGAGGAACATCACATTTCACCTCTGGCCTTGGCCACCAGCAAGCCCAGGAGCCAACCTTACAACTGTCTCATGAAGCACGGTGTGGGGACAGGCTGTGGCCCCAGAGCGGCACACACCACAGGGGGTGATGTGGGCTTTTTCATGGAAGAAGTCTCAATTCACACTTTAAAGTTTTCAGTCTGGCTTTAGGTAGAGCCCACAGGGCACCTATGGGGCAGATCACCCCTTTTTTTCTGCAATGAATCACGAACTTGGGCTGTTAGATACACAGTGATACCTTGGTTCATCAACTTAATTCATTCCACAATTCTGGGCAAATGGCCACATTCATGCTCACATGAGGAAGATGGCTATAGTCACATCTGTTACGCGATGCAGAGTATGGGAGTGGAAGCAAAATTTTGCTTAACGCTTCAGTTTGCAAAACGAATTGTTCACAAACAGAAATGCTCATGAACAAAGGCATCACTTTACAGCTCTTAAGCAGCGATCTTAATGATAAGGCAGGGGGCTCCCAGCAACTAAATCATCTTCCTTTGGTCCAAACTGTCATAACTGCTTTAGAATCTATTAGACCTAATCCAGAAAGCTCCTGGAGGACCACCAAACCCCTGGGAACCATGCTTACATGGGTTAGCATTCAACAAAGGTAGAGAAGACACAGAAAGAGTGGCAAATTGCAAATCCCATTACTGGGACTCAGTAACTCAGGAATTCAAATTATGAATTAATGGACAATATCTCCAAAGAACAGGACAAAAAGCAATTTAAAAAGTGGATACTAGGGGTTTTTTAATGGATGTCTGAACATTTACATCATCTGAGACATTAAGGGCAATATTTTTGAGACTACATGTAAAATAAGAGACATTTTATTTTGCACACTGTGCAGTGGTGAGGGATGGGTGGGGGACATGGTAGGGCTTTTCCAACTGCAGAACTTTTTTTTTTTTTTGAGACAGGGTCATGCTATACAGTTCAAACTGGTCTTGAGCTCACTTTGTAGCCTAGGCTGGGCTCAAACTCTCAGTAATCCTTCTGCCTCAGCCTTCCTAAGTGCTGAGATTACAGGCATGCACCACCACGCCCAGCTAATTGCAGAACCTTCTGAAGTGGACCCTGCTTCATCTACAACAGTCCTTCCCAAAGTTGAAGTATTTCTGAATCATCCCCAGGGGGTGGCTGAAGGCCCACATTCCTGCACCATGGCCCTAGGCACTCTGGTACCACAGGTCTAGACAGGTCTCTGGGAGGTCATTACAGCTTCCCTACATTTTGATAAACTCTGCATATAGAATTGGTTTCCCAAGACACATCTCTACGTGCAATCAATGGTACACTCAAGCGGGCTCAGCTGGCCAGCCTCGTCAGGGACTATGAGAATCAAGGTTCACCAGTGACTTGATGTTAAACAAGTGTGTTCACTATAAGGAAAATGATACAATGAAAATAAGGCTTAGAGTAAAAGAGAATCTGATCTTTCCAGAACGATCCATTCTGCAATTCTTTTAACCACTTAACAGCTTATCCCAAATGCACTCCGTGCACTTGAAAGCATTTGTTTATGCATTGTCTACCCCAGCGCTGCTCAGGCAGGTGTCACTGTAACCAGTCAATTCTTGTCTACATGAGACACACTTGGATGTCTGTTTATATGTGTTCTGTCCACTATGTACTTTTTAATTTAAAACACTGTATTCACCTTTGATGTTTGTTTCTAGTGAAATCTAAAAATAAGTTCTGGTTATTTTCTTTTACTAATTCATGTTTACTCATTAAAACAGCCTATAATTTTGTGTTACATTCCATAAAAATTCTTATTGTAAGTACATAAGGTATAATTTTTATACTTCTCCAGAACTAAGTGATATTCTATTACAATGCAAAATGGACACATTTGGGGCACTGAGACTGGATAGGAAGGAAGTACCAAACAGGTAAAACAAAAAAACTAAAAAAGGGAGAAATGTGAGCAGATCAGAGAAAAGTGTATTATGAAATGAAGAAACAAAAAAGATGTCTCCTCATTGTCAACTATTCATAATACAGAAATGGTAGAACTTGAAAGAACTCAAAATATTTCAATAGTGGTCAGTGATTATAGTACTTTTACAAGTGGTGTTGACAGAGTTGACCAATATCTAACAAGCTATCCTGTAATCAGTAAGGGAGGAAAAAGTATTATAAAATATTTATGCACCTTCTAAGCCAAACAATATGGAATTCACTTTTTATTTATTCAATACAAGGGAATTCAAAAAGCTATTTACAACTTAGACTAGATCTAATAGACCAAATAACTAAAAAATACAGGACAGTGAAATGCCAACCAGAGGTCTTACCATTATGTTTAGTGAGTAGAGATTTTATTGAAATTATACCACTCACAGGAAAAAAAAAAAGGAAAGGCTAATATGACTGTATGAAGTGTATGGTTCAAAGAAAGATAATAATTAAAAACAATTCAGAAAGACTAGATACTACTGTCCAATTGTAATGTTGCATTGTGTATTGCATGTTTTAAGATAACTATCTACAGAAAAATTACTGAATAAATTTGACAAAATTGTCATTTTTATATTTCCTGTTATATATTATCTTATAAAAATTAATGAAAACAAATGTGCAATTTTTGGTCATCTTATAAATACAGAAATGCAATCTTTTCCCAGGATATACAAGATATGATTTTATTTTCCCACGAAATAGTCTAATAAAAAATTTTAAATTCCTGTTCCAGAAAAATCACTCGTCTGCTTTTGCATGGAAAATTCTATTGGGAGCAAACACACAGCACCTTCGTTCCACATTGGCCTGAGCTGTTTACGCCAAGCAAGAGGAGCTAAGCCAGACACTGGTGTCAAGTGGATTCCTACCTGAGGTGGTCACCAGCAGCAGCAGCAGGGACAGGAGGGCGCCTGCAGGGGGCACCATTCTGCCTCCCTCAGGGAGAACAGCAGGCTTCTGAGGTGGCGATTGAGTCCAGGCTCCCTTCGATGTTTTTAAGAGCCAGATCTGACCTCTAGAATTTTAAGAAACAACAAAAAAAGAGACAGGAAGGAAGAAAAAAGTAGGTAAATGTGGAAGCATACAAAATAATTTATATTATTTTTTTCACATCAACTGGAAGGCAGTCCTGTCCAACTCACAGACCTGCATCCCAGACATCCAGCCATCCAGAGGCGTCTGTCCAAACTGCACCTCTAAAGGGTTTTATGCTGGCTCCTCTTCCAAGCTGGGGCAGTAATCAAAGCCCAGCCACATAAAGCATAACAAAGCTACCTATTCAGAGCTCCTTATCACAAAGGAGTCAGCCACCATCGCTTGGGTTTGGCAGATACTCAAAGCAGCAGGAGGAGTCACAGTGCAAAGGCTGCAGGTGTGCGCTGCCTGGGGGCGGTGGGGGTGGGCCAGGCGCTGAAGCAGCCTCCTAAAAGCAGGCTTCCAGGGTGATGGGTAAGGAAGCAGATTTGGCTTTTTTTGGTTTTTCCAAGGCTGAGAGAGGAGATAAAAACAAGGCAAGCTTTTAGTTACTAATCAAGTCATAGTCATTCGGGGCTAACTCCTGCGAAAGTTATTTAGCTTCCAAAATTATTAGGCTTCCCATGGGCTTCCTGGGTTGTTGCTGCAGATGAGAGGTTTCCCTGGGCAAATCACTGCAGGCCATGGTCAGAGTTCCACTTTTCTTCATGGTCTGGCCATGGCCCACATGTCTAACCTGTCTCTCTAAGCCCAGACCTGTGAAATGATGGTGCACATGATACTGCTTTGCATCTTCCATGCTAACACATACAGAACTTTTCATCTGTATCCCTGACATCAAGAGGTCTCAAAACTGCAGCTGGACAACGCCAGGCAGGAAACATGCCATGCCATGTGTGAACATCAGCCGTGCAGTGTTGTCAGCCTCCAAAGAGTTTCCCCAGATACCACGGAGGGACTTGGGGCATAACTCAGGGGAACAGCTCGTGCTCATCAGGTACAAGGCCCTGGCTTTGCCCCCACCACAGACACGCACACAGATCCACAGACAAAAGCACTCCCACAATGCTGCGTCCTCCCGAGCTCATGATGGCAAACAAGCAATGTTATCAGGGAAAATCACAGGTATCAGCAGCTGAACTGCCAAAACTGACAAGTAATCTGAAAGAAATGAACAAAGAATGCAAGAAAAAAGTATTTTTGAAACAGCACTTGACTATGCTGCCCAGGCTGGCCTTGAACTCCTGGGCTCAAGCAAATTTCTCACTCAGCTTCCCACACAGATAGGACTACTGATAGTGAACCACATTCAATTTTTATTTGGAGGAAAAGGGAATAAGACAACTGATTTTTAAGTGCATATGGGAAAATAAACAAGAAAGGAAGGCTGAAATTTTTAAGTGAAGAAAACCAAGGAAAAATAGTCTAATCACACAACAAAACATTAGAAAGCAACAATTACTATAACAGGTAGGACCCATACAAAAACAAATCACCGAATAGTAAATATTTCAGAAATAAGCCTACTTAGAACACGACAGGATATGGTTTTAATGGCATCTCCATTCAGGGAGGAGGAGAATATATATAAATTTGGAGAAAATGGGCCATTTAGAAAAACTACTAAGTTGTGTCCATACCTCAGACCTTACACCAGAAGTACTTCCTAGTGTAACAGCAAGATCATAAATGCACTGTGAGAAAATATGCAATAGATTTTTTTGACAGGGGTTCCAGGATAATTCAGTGGAGGAAAGAGTGGTCTTCTCCACAATGCTGCAGATAACAATGTGAAAAGAATGAAATGCCACCCCTCCCGCCCACACAGTGCCTATAAAAATTAACTCAAAATGGATCCCTGACTCAGGTCTAAGAGTTTAAGCTATAAACCTATGTGAAGAAAACATAAGAGTAAATCACCACGCAACTTAAGACTATGTACAGTCGTTCTTCAGTATCCATGGGGACTGATTCAGGATCCCCGGCAAATATCAAAATTCATAGACAGTTATGTCCCTATTACATAACTGCAGCATTCACACATAATCTACACAATCTTTGCAGACTTTGTAAATCATCTTTAGATAACTTATACCTAATACAATGTAACTGTTATGTAATAGTTGCTATACTGTATTGTTTAGGGGCCTATCACAGGAAAAAAGTTTACACATGTTCAATGAAGAGGAAATAGTTTTTTTCCAGAAAATTTTTGATATTTTAGTTGAATCCACAGATTCCCAGGACCAACTGTACTCACCACTATGATAAAAGGAGTGGGATGGAAAAATAAATAAGTACAAATATGCTTGAAAATGTATATAATACCTCAACAAGAATACACAAGAAATTGTTAAATCTGTTATGTCTAGAGGAGAGGGCTCTGAGAGAGAGTAAAAAAAGACTTCTAATTTATGAACTATGAGAATGTCTTTATTATTTTAAAACAAATGTAATGTTTGCACTATTACAAGTGGTCACTGGTAGCCTAGGTCTTCTCAGCTTTGAGTAAAGAGCAGTAAGAAAGGGCCAGGGCTCCATGCAGGAAAGGGTCCTTCCTCACACACGGTGGATGGGTAGGTATGAGCAGCGTGGCTGGGTTTAGCAAATAAAAATACAAGATTTCAACCAGGTATAGTGGTGCACACCTGTAATCTCAGCACTCTGGAAGGCTGTGGCAGGAAGATCACAAGTAAGAGGCCATCTTGTGCAACTCAGCAAGCCCCTGTTTCAAAATAAAATATAAAAACACAGGGGCGGTGCACAGAGCTCAGTGCCGGAGTCCTGGGTTCGATCCCTAGTACCACCAACGGGGCGGGGGGAGACAAGACCCCAGTTAAATGTGATTTCAGGTGAATATATTTATTTTTCAATATTTGGGTGTACTTTTATACTATATTTGGCCTGAAAGCCCCAGCTCTGAAAAATCCCCTGCATATAGCTAGTTTAGAATCACAGCTCCTGTGTGTCCCTCCCCACATGACACTGCCGAGAGAGAAAGCTGGCATCTATACTCCGAGATTTGTCAGAGCAACCCAAATTTCAGCTGACATCCTGAATCCCTGGGGATGCATGAAACATACTCAATAGAACCAAGAACAATTTATTAACAAGAGAAAGCACACAGGGAACTGTAACTATTCAAGTGGAAGAAGAATCGAACTGAAGCAAAGACCTAGAGAACAAGCCATAGGCAGAAAAAAAAAGTAGGCATTTTTATTTTAATTTTCAATTTTCAGAATTCAATAATTTTCATTTCAAAGAGATGGCATTGCCATGCTCCTCAGAAACATGATTTTTCAAACCTGCTAATAGCTTTCATCTCAGCTGGGCAGTCTGCAATGAAGAAAAGAAGAAATCCTCTATGTGACAGCCAGGATCCAACAGAGCCCAGGACCTAGTACCTGCTTCTCCGGGCTTTGTTTCCTGGGGAGTTCTGTCCAGAGTGATCTGGTGGACAATCAGAGGAAATGTAATACTCATGTATTTCTCTTTTCACTTCACTGCAGATGAGTTCACTTTTGATCCCTAGAAAAAGTCACAAGAGCTGTGATCAATAAATGTAGGCTAAGTAGGGAGAGACAATCCAAGATGCCCTGCAGGTCCCCAAGGGCTGTGACAAATTCCAGGTGTGTTTGGCACATGGAGTCCACGACTGGCCACTGTTTGCAGTGCCAGCGGAGGAAAAGGCATGCTTCAAACCGTCCTAAGCCTCCTGCCCCTGGCTTTCTCACTGTCACCCCAATCTCCTTGTGCTGCCACTCCTACACCTCTACTGTCCAGTGCAAAGCCAGTTCATCTGTGACACCTTCCTCAGCTTCCCAAATGTGGCCTCCAAATGGAGCCACTGCTCGCTACACTGACATGTCTCAGGGCCAGATTAGCACAACTGCAGTTCGGTGTTAACACTGAAATGAACGTTTGTAGATCTACCACTTACTTCATAATGTCCCTGGCACGTTATACATTTTTGGTCCACGGTAGAGATTGAACCCAGAGCCTCATGCATGCTAAGTGAGCGCTCTACTGCTGAACCACATCTCCAGCCTCCCAGTTATATATTATGATGTTTTATACATGGTAAAACTGTACATCCATATTGGTGTTACTGAAATCTTAGGATATTAAGTGAAAAAAGCAGTCATGAATTGGACCCACTGTGTGTATGTCTACCACCAGGAAATACGTCCTTTCTACTATGCTGTAACGTAGCTCTTGCCTTCATTTTAAAAACTGTTAACTGGCTTCCATGTATTTTCCAAAGCAATCATGCTTGCTAGGAAACCCAAGCAATAAATGTCACGGAGTGGGTGATAATGTTCCACCTGCCAGCCCCACCCCATTCTTCTCTCCACCAAGCGACCTCAGGATGCCATCATCCCTCAGTGTGAGTTCAAAGCCTATTCTCAGGTGTCATGATCCCATTCTAACTCCAACTCATGCAGGAGTTTCATCCTCAAAGTCATGTCAGTAGTATTAAGAAATTTAATCTAACTATAGTGTTTTGAGGTTGGGCCTTTGGGAAGTTACTTGGATTAGACACTGTCATCAGGGTGAAGCCCTGAAGATTGGAGTCCTCAAGATTTATAGAGAGGAAGCATGAACTTCCTGTTTCTTCCCTATGATGCTCTGAGTGACCTTAGGACTCTGCCAGCAGAAGGTCATCACCAGATGAGAGTCCCAGACATTGGGCCTCCAGAACCTCAAGATAAACCTGTTTTCTTTATGTAGCTACCTTGCCTCCAGCATTTCATTACAACAATACAAAGCTGCCTAATATACCAGGCATCATACTGGAAACTGCAAGGGTAAAAGCTTTTTCTGGTTGCAACTACCATATATCCCTACAAACTAGAAGAGGATTGGTGTATAATAGCAGCTCAATTTTACTAAATAAATGCACAAGTGAATAAAGGAAGGATAAATCTTGCACCAAATAATTAAAAGTAAACTCTGATGCATAGATTTAAATTATTATAACAATTTATATTATACATCTACTGTATTTTCTTTTATACTTACTTTATGTGAAATGCTATACATACATTGTAACACTGTGATAAAGACAAAAATTGGGAACAACCCAAAGAAATTAACAGGGGGCTACTCTAACAAATTATAATTCCAAGTGACTGAATGGTATGTAACTGTATATCCACATCAGTATTATTGAAATCTTGGGATATTAAATGAAAAAAGCTAGTCAGGTTGGTGTCTATAGTATGCTATCTTTGTGAAGTACAGACAAACCTTATTTTTTTATTTGTTGGTTGGTTGTTTGAGACCGGGTCTCACCATAGAGTCCGGGCTGGCCTTGCACTCACTATATATATGCTAGACTGGCCTCAAATTTATGACACTCCTCCTGCCTCAGCCTCCCAAGTGCTGGTATTATAGGCATGTGTCACCATACCTCCTGGCTTTATTTCTATATATCTGATCTGCTTGTATTTTGTATTTGCAAAAAAAGCCATGAGAAAATATAAAATAAACTAAGAGACATAGAGGAAAGGAAACAGTGAATTAAACAATGTGAGAGGCAGGGGTTAGGGGTGATCTCTCATGGATCTGTATCAGTAATAACAAACCTCTGGCACATGTGCTACAGCAGGCACACACAGTCCTTTCTGTCAGCAGGCAAGCCAAGTCACCCTAACATCACCCAAGCAGCCAACCACCAGATAACTGTGCAGACAGGGGCTATTCACATGGTCAGAAAGGAGTGGCACCAGATAATGACATCATGAGATGCGAGTCACTAGCCACTACTAGTCAGAACTTTTGAATAACTGGACGCTGAGTTGATAGACTGACAGATAGACAGAGATTATAGATACGAAGTATATACACTTCAGGAAAAGAAAAACTTGTATAGTTTAATACTAAATTTACTGAGCCATCATGAGTTTAATATAAGTTACCTTTGGCCTCCACAATTATAAGAGGTGCTCAAAGTGGTGACCATTAGCTTCCAGACATTTTTATAGTAGCATGAACTCCTGCTTGGATAACCTTAGTCAGCGTCCACTGATGCTGCTAAATATGCATTTTCAATTTTCTCTATGGGCCAGCAGTAGTGGGTTTTCTGTGATATATGACATCCTTTAAAGTCGCCCCATAGGTAAAAGTCTGCAGGTGTTAAATCAGGAGAACATGCACCTTATGCAAGGTTTTCTTTTCCTGAAGTGTGTATACATTTTTTGGTGGACTCTGCATTTGCTCAGATTGGCTGTGAGTTATAATGCATTTATTTTTATTAACACAAGATTTTAGCTTTCAGTTTTCTTATGAAATATTAAAATTTAATATCTAAGATTTAGCAAAGAGAGATTCTAATTAAGAGACAGATTCTTTTAATGTTGTGCTGTCCCCTGGCATATCTGAATCTGCAGTATCATATTTAGTTGTTTATAATGAAGTATGCGCCAAGGCTCGACAAATTATCAGCATGCATACGGCAGCAAAGATCACACTAATTGTGCAAAAACATGTCAAATGCAAACTTTTAACTTCCAATAAAAAGCTGTTTATATCACTGAAAGCTATTGTTTTTTGTTTTAAGACAAAAGACATTAATGCATGAGTTTTTTTTTTTAAAACAAAAACCTCAATATTCGAGTTTAATTGCAGTACTGGCACTGTGCAATAAATAAGCGGGTTTTGGGTTGCAGTTTGGGAACTGGGTCTCTGAAAGGTTGGCAGCACTGGTCTACATGATTTTACTCTAGATAATGTAATGGCACAAAACACTATAAACTAGGAGTTTCTTTACCCCCTCCCAAGCCTGAGACCTGCCCTGAGGATGTAACCCACCACCTTCAACACTTAGCTCTTTCCCTCACTTGCCTCTGCATCAGGGATACAGCTCAGCAGCACAGTGCCTGCCTGGTAAGCACAAGGTCATGTGTTCGATTCCTGGTACCAAAAAAAAAACTCCTTTGGGCCAGGGATATAGCTCAGTGGCACAGCGCCTGCTTACAAGCTGTTGTAGTCAGGAATTTCAAGGAAAACAATTACATATAGGACACATAATTTACAACATTACTTTATAATGGTCACCCAAAATGTTAAATACAAAAGAAAGAGTGCAGGAAATCTGTCCACACACTAAGGCTTAAAGAATCCAGCTGAGGGCTTAGATCCCATGGCAACATTCTGCATGAGTCCAGCTGAAGAACTAGAGCCCATGGTAATGTACCCTTGGAGTCCAACTGGAGGCTTAGTGCCCAGGGCAATATCTCATGCCGGTCTGTTTCACAGATCTGTGCTGGGAAAGATACAAAGTCAGTGGTAGAAGCCAGAAAGTCTGTGCCAGTGGGATTCAGGATGTGTCAGCAAGCTGAAGGTTCTGCACCAGAGTAAGAAAGCAACTCTCAAAATGAGGACCAACGTTCCCGCAAAAAGTACCACAGCCATCCTCAGGGACAACAGATCCCGAGTTCTTCTGACGATAAAAACAACCGAGTTGATACCAGGAAGCCAGCATGGCAGCTTGTTCTGGAGATTGAACAGCACACCATCTTCTCCTCCAGATCCAGGAAGTGGTAAAGACCACAGCTCCCCCAAGTGAACCACAGCCGTTTTCAGTGACAACAGGGTCCCAAGCTCCTCTGAGGATGATAACAGCCAAGTTCATATCAGGAAAGAAGCTTGAAAGCTCCTCTAGGAGAACCAACGGCAATGTGAGAACCATCAACACCACAGAGAACCAACAACACTCCTTCTTTCTCTTCAGTTCTCTTTTTCATCTTGGCAACAGTCCTCAGGCAGGCCACCTGCACTCAGCACCACGCTGATTCAGTTAGCTGGTATTACGAGTTGACCACAAGTTACCAATCTACCACACAATCACAAGGTTGTGAGTTTGATTCCCAGTATTGAAAAAAAAAAAAATAAAAATACTGCATCCTGGGCTGGGGATTTAGCTCAGTGGCTTAAGCGCCTGCTTTGCAAGCAGGCAGTCATGAGTTCAATCCCCAGTACCAAAAAAATAAAAAATAAAAATAAATAAATAAATAAAAATACTGCATCCTCCGTATCATTATTTCTCAAGGTTTTCATTTCAACCATCCTCTGAGGATCTTAATTCTAATGACAAAGGTTCAGCAAGCTATGCTCGCCACAGACACACACACGTAGACACACACATGTTGTCCTATCTCCACTTCTCTCTCATGGTCCAACTGTGTGTTTTTTTGCACACTGTAGCTACTGCATGATTGCAGGCCTTCCTAACTCAAAAAACATGGTCAGAAATATGAGGAGCTCCTAAAAGTATGATGGACACCTATCTTCTAAGGAAGGTAGTGCTTTCTAGGAAATCAGAAAGTCCAACAAAAGAACTTTAAAAGTGAATCATTTTTCCAGATTCTTCCACAGAAGTTGTTTTTTTGTAGACATTAAATACCTTTTGTGTGATACTGTTTGATACTCTTTTGGAATACTGTTCAGATACAAGGCATGATGCAAATGATCAGTACAAAAACTTAAGAAACTAAAAAAAGCCCAATTAATAATGTAAAGATATGACATAATCAAAAATTCATTGTATTCAAGTACCAGAAAAGTATAATTTGCCTTGATGTTTATCAGATGAATAATTTACTTGAAAATTTCTTACCGCAGTAGAATTTTTAATGAGGTTATTTGTGACAGCTCATTTTCTAAAGCCCAGACACAATACAATGTAGACTGGGGTAGGGGCAGAGCTGAGATTCACACATGCTAAACACATACTCTACCACTGAGCTACATCCCTAAGCATGCAGGGGAGACTTATGTTTTCCACGGGGCTTACTTTACTACAACTATGTAAATATTCTTCACTAATGAATCATATATAATCATGTATCTTTCTCTTAAAACCTTTTGTCTTCCTTGTAGTTAATGTTTCTCATTTGGTTGCTTGTCCAGTTTTCTATATATTTATCACTACATTATTCCTCAATGTAAAGACAAAACAATAAAATGGGCAAAAGTGGTGGCACATGCCTATAATCCCAGCCTCCTGAGAGGCTGAGGCAGAAGGATCACAAGTTTGATGCTAGCTTGGATGGCTTACTGAGACCTTGTCTCAAAAACTAAAAAAAGGGCTAAGAATGTGGTTCAGGTTTAGAGTACTTGCTTAGCACACACAGGGGCCTGTGTTCAATCTTTAGGACCAGGGTGGGAAAAAATGTTGTTCACGTTAAACTCATCACTCATTAAAAAGAAATAAAAATTATAAACTGTTAATAAAATATTACATTAAAATGACCTTAACAATTTGAGAATAAAATAAAAGGGATAACCAAATAAAGATATTTAAACAAATTAAAAAAAAAAAACCCACAGAGCTGGAGGCATGGCTTAGGAGAAGGATAACCAGCACCACAAAAAAAAATTACTGGGGCTGGGGATTTAGCTCAGCAGCACAAGTGTCTGCCTGACAAACCCAAGGTCGTGAGTTCGATCCCTGGTACCCCAAAAAAAAAAAAAATTACCATCATTTCATTTAAAAGCTGATTATTTTCACTAAGGATGGTGTTGCACACCTGTAGTCCCAACATTTGGAAGGCTGAGACAAAAGGACCACTGCTAATTCAAGGCCAGCCTGGGCTACTAGTAAGTTCAAAACCAGCCTGAACTACATAGCAAGACCCTGTCTCAAAAAACAAAACAAAACAAAACTGGTGACTTTAATATCACCATATACATGTAGTAGGAATATACAATTTCACAATATAGGATAACCTTCTAAGTTTGCTAAATTTAGCCTTATCAATAGAATTTTCTTTATATTGTGTACTATGTATATTCATTTTTAGTAATATAAATATGATATTAGTACTAAGATAGAATTCCAACTGCCTGATACTAGGATAAATAAATATTGAATATTTCCACAGTGTAGTCATTTAAGCAATCCAGAAGCAGAGTATTTAATGATACAGTACAATGCTCATAATCCGGTATTATTTGAAAAATGAAAATTTTCCAGGCATCTTTAAGAGACAGAACCTTGAGAAATTCTCCTTTAAGAACTGGCAACAACACATGCTTGTTGCTCACACATTTGGGCTCGACTTCCACTCTGAATAACTATCATAAACACCTACGGAAAAGCAGCAGAAAGACAGGAACAGTATGCCCCCAAGGACTGGCATATAAAAATAAAATATGGCACTTAAAATGTTCAACAAGAGAAGTAGTTAACTACAAGATTTTTACAAAAGCAAGATCCTGGCAGATCTGCAAAATAGCCAAGCACAACTATAATTATGGACACTCAGGGATGGGGCAAACAGCAGATGAGCCCCTGCTGCAGAACGCAGAAGGGCACAGTGAGCACAAGTGCAGCCCATTGCACGAGGGAGCCAACGTGAGCGGGGAGAGATGAGAAGGCTGAGCAGTCCAGAAATGCAGAGTCAGCATGGACAGTGGCCAGAAGAGGGCGATGGCCGGGGGGACTGCCTGTGGGTTAACATCAGTACCTCGCCTTTCTTTGCAATCCGCCTTCTGCATGGAGGAGGCAGAGTGCAGAGAGAAGACAGGCCATCTGGAGCACGTATAGTGGCACTAAAGGTCCCCTGAATAAGTCAGAGACGTGATTAAGTTTGCAGGTGGCACCTTAGGGTCTACTTGATGGGCAGAGCATAAGGTGCGAGACCAGGTCAGAGACCAGAATGACTCTGGGACTGCTGTCATTTAACACAGGGAAGATACATGAGACATTTGCACAGGGCTGTGAGCAGGTCACAGGAAGGATGGCCCTGAGACTGGCTAACAGCGCCAGAGGGAAAAGGAAGATGGACAAGGAACGAGAGGAGAGGGAGGTTGTTAGAGTGACAGAGCAGGAGAGAGGATGTGAGAGGGAGGCTGGAATGGTCTATTGCCAGCACAGTCTGCGAACAACATTTCTGCACTGGCCTGGCATGGACAAGGTTGTGGGTTGGATCCCAAGCACAGGAAACTGGGGGCAGGGGAGAAAAAAGTAAAAGAAAATTCTCATCTCCTCAGATGGACCTGCGGGGAGGCTTTCATGTGCCAGGGAGAAAAACTTAAAATAATTCCTTCTGATCCTGAGAGTGCCACATTCTGTTGGCAGCAGGGTGCATATCACAGAGCAGCAATCACTGGCTGCTTCAGCCAGAGCTCAGCAAATATAGCTCCAGCCCAACCGCAGAGGCCCCGCCAACTAATGATGGCCTGTGGATTCCATCACTGTAGCTGCAGCACTGCCAGCTTAACTGGCTTGAAAATGATGCCCTATGCTTCCTTGGTCAATAACATGCCATGGAGAAAAAGGCTAGCAACAGATTTTCAACAGTTTGCCAACGGTGGCCAAAAGTGAGGAGACAAGCTCTTAACTCAGTACTCAGACAGGCAAAAATATGCAAAATCAAATTCATGTGTTTAAAAAATGATTTTGGGGAAGAGACAAGATGGCAGACTGGTAGGTAGCAGGAGAGAGACCCTCTCTGAGAGAGACAGCTCAAATGCCAGAATAAAACACCCTGGAGAGACCCAAACAGAGAGAGATAGACTCTCACAACACAGAAAGAAACTAAAGCGCAAAAACCCGCTCCAATAAGAGGTCCTGGGGCTACTATTAGTGAAGATAAGATCGGCGAGCACGGCACCTGCCTCGAGACGCCTGAATTCCGCCCGACCTGAACAAGCGATCCGCTCCAAAGCGAATGAGCCGCCGGAGCCCGGAGCTGAACAGCCCGGCGTGCAGCTCCCCGGGACCGGCACTGCACACGACCCACCCAGAGGCACTGTGAATTCCCACCGCAGCCGTGCTGAAATCGGAGGTCGGGCAGTCCAGCAGTTCTCGGGGACACGGTGAGTGATGAGAATAAGACCCTCCCATGGGAAAGGGGAAAACCGACTGGACGACATGTTGGATTTGGGCAGGACAGCCCTAACTCCATAAGGAAGTGGCTTCAGCTGGTTACTCCCCTCGCCGAGCGGATTGGTGGAATCTGCTTGAACTAGGCCACGCCCCTGGCGGGGACCCAGTTACTTCCCTGAGATCAGTGCACACTGACGAAGTGAAGGCCTGCAAAGGTTGACTGGCCCAGAAGGGAGGAGCTAGCGCACACTGCCTGTGGGTGAACTCTAATCTCTGATAACCTATTGAAGAGGGCTAAAGCTCCTAGCCTACACCCTCTAGAGGAGCCTTAAACAACAAGAACAGGGTCTGGGAATTACACTGTATACTTGTATGGAAGGAACCAAAAACATGACGAAAGGGAGAAATAAGAAAACACTCCCAGCCCCCAACCCTGAGAACATTGATCCAGGAGAGGTAAATACAAAAGAGACTGAGGGCAGCAAAAATGCAACATCAAACACAGCATTA
>PVJX010018231.1:0-36919 GCA_004027295.1 Dolichotis patagonum
ATTTGCCCATGGTCTGACTCTAAACCTGAAAGGATTTCTGCTATGTAGTCTCCCTCTCCAGCAAATATCATTAATCTATTTGTAAAAACACTACACACTATTTGCTAAGAACGAAAGGAAGCAAAGAAAATGGTAGAGATCGCTAGGTAACTGTATACACATCCTTAAGAAAACAAAAGCTGCCAGGCGTGGGGGTATAAGCCCATAATCCCAGCACTTTTGAGGATGGGGCAGGAAGATTGTTGAGGTTTCAGGCCAACCTGGGTTATATAGTGAATTCAAGCCAGCCTGAACTACATAGCAAGATCCTGTCTCAAACAATCAAAAATCAAACAAAAAACTCCCCCAAACCAAGAAACAAAAACAACAACAACAAAACAAGCTGTAAGAGACAAATAATTAAAATATTTTTCAGATACATCATACCTGCTTATCCTTAGGAATGTTGTACATTTTGGTAAGGGATTCCATAATTTCAGAAGGGCTTTCTGAAATCTATGTTAGGAAAAAAAATACACTTAGCAATGAAACATCAACCAAACATTAAGAAACTATCAAGTCTCAAAAGATCCCTCTTACCTTGTCAAGTTGTTCTATATGAATATAATGTAGTGTATTACTAGTTGTCTGAAAAAGATAAGAGCTGTCAGAAGTCATGGAACACCCTAGATTTCTCTGCCATAGGCTGCCTAAAAACAAGTATCTCATCCTAGGTTCAAGACCAACTGAACGCTCTTAAAAAAAAAAAAATCAAGGTAACTTTGGCATCCTCTAAAATACCCATTTTACTTAGAGGCAGAAAAACATTTTGGAAACTTGTATCATTAATTGTTGTATGTTGTCAGGCATCTTTCATATTTTTCTTTGTTCCTTTTTAAACCCTGAACGATTTATCTCCACAGCATCAGTCATCATAGCAGGCTGACATCATGAAAATGGTTTCTCTCTGAATATGCAACAGTATATATCAGCATTAATCTAGAAGAATTAATCAGCATTAATCTAGAAGATTATTTTTAAACCACTATGCAGTTTGCCCTGTGCAGCACTCTGGCAAGTGTCATTTCAACCAGTTGTTTCTTTTACTATGTATCTTATAAAAATTAATGAAAAATATATACTATTTTTGGACATTCTATAGTTAAATAATTGGATTGCTAAGTGGTTAATATTGTAGGTAAAAGAATAAGGATTTTATTCATTAGGCTATTCTTAAACAAAAATAAGTTAGTACTTTCTCAAGAAATACACAATAATCAAATATTTAAGGTAGGAGCCTATATGCAACATTATTATAGGACATTTGCAGACTAGCTTAAGAAGCCTGAGTCATCACTATCCAAGACTATTATACTCTATGTTGGAACTCTAAAATGAGACTGAAGAAAAAAACCCACAAGCAGTGTCCCATAAAGGGAGTCTTATTTTTTGGTAGGACTTACCGTAAGTTAAGACCCAATCTTTATTATCAGAGGTGAGCATGTAAGTAGTACTTATTCCTGAGAAACTGCTAGGTAAAGCTTTGGAGGGCAGTTTTGTAACTGAAAACATGCCCTTGTTTAAAACTGAGGAGGTTCTATAAAAATCAATTGCAATTACAGTAGATTGAAGACTTTATTGAATAAAACTCACCCTTTTCTCAATTTTGACCTCGGCCCCAGGATCTGCATAGAATTCAAAGTGTAGTGTAGTTGCACTGGGTGGGTATTTCTGTGTAAAAAGAATATTAAAGAAACAGACACTGAGCTTCAAGTAACTGTAGACAAGGTAGACATCTTGCAACTGTTCTCTCAAAGTCTGGGCCAATATGGCAAAAGAACTGCTACAGTAGAACGAGCAATGTATTCAGGACTCACAGTGCCTTTAACTCCTTGTTTTAAAGCAGGACTCACATGAAATAAGACTTGTTCAAAACAGTATCAGAATAGAGCCCAAAGTTTCCACTTTTTTATTTTTAAGTTATCAGATAGCCTTTCTTTCAAGACTAATTTTGACTGTAGCTATTCTGAAGGGCAAGAAGAGGAGGAAGTCTGTCAAGCAATAATGACTAGGAATCCAATAAAGGATGGAGAACAAATACCAATGTCTAGCTGAAGAATGCAAAAGGAAATTTTTATGGAAATCTTAGTGTCTATCATCAGTCTTTTGAAATACTTTGAGGTATGGGTTTAGTTTTATAATACTTTCTTCTAGACCATATTATACAATGGCTCATGATATGTTTTTCTGTGCAGGTACATAACAAGCCAATATATATGAGACTCTGATAACATAGCCTATTTAACACTAGAAAAGCAGTGGGACAAACAAAATTAACATCACAACACTCACTCTCTCCTTGAAAGAAACTACTAGCATTGGTTATCTCTGAGAATGAAGATATTAGTGTATATCCCTTTATGCTCTTTTTGTAATATGTATATGTTTACATTCTTTTAAAAGTATATATATATATATTTTTTTCAAAATTCCACAAGCCAAATCTCAGTAAATAAAGGATGTGTAACTTTTAATCCCTTACTTTCCAGGGCTGGGAATCAAATCCAGGGTGCCAACCTTGCTAGGCAACCCTAACCCAACTGAGCTACATTCTCAGCCAAGGATGCATGATTTCTAAACACAGACTATGACTCAAACAGGTAATAGACATCAGTCAAGGCTCTTTGAGTTTAGTCTAATATTGGTATTGTGCCCAAGGCGGAAAGTATAATATTGACACTCATAAGGAGGGTCAGACCTAATCCACTGAATTTTAAGTTAAAAACTTAGTTCTCAAAATTCCAAACTGAATACTCTCAAATGGACAACAAAAACTCCCACGTTATTAAGACTCATTCATAAAATACCAAAGAAAGGAGGTCTCGGAATTTAGCTCACTGGCATAAACGCTTGCCTGGCAAGTGCGAGGTCCTGAGTTTGATCTCTGGTACAAAAACAAAAAACAAACAAAAAAGCACCAAAGAAAGTAGAGCAGCTAAGGTGGGACAGGAACTTGATCTAATTTATAGACTTCTGTGATCACAAATAAAAGTAATTCTTCTGGTTGCAGAATTATATAACGTCCAGTTATGCTGTGTAGGTCCACAGCAATGTAGCACAGAGGGGAGTATGATCTGACCATGGGGAAAGGTAAGGGGCAAACATAAAAAAAAATTACAATAGTTTTAAAGTTCTCAATATTCCTAACAGAAGACCTGCTTTCAAGCAGCCATCCCTAAATCATGCTTAGTAGGTCCAGTGTTCAAAATGGAAGCATTATCTCCCTACTCAAGCACTGGATATGAACATATATTGTTGTTTCTGAGAATCTGCATTATCAGAGCACTGACAGCCCATGTGACAAAAGACTGCTTCCCAAGGTCTCCTGTTTCAACTGATCTCAGTCTCGTCAAAAGTAATGCCAATTAACAACTTTATATACTATATACACACTATAAAATAAGACTTAGAGACCACAGTTCAGGCAAAGATAGCCATATATCCCAAGGAGTTACTTACCATCATATGCAAGTCTCTGCAACATTCTGCAAGTCCAAATCCATTCTCCTTTCCACCCCAGCTCTTGGAAAAGAAAAAGGACAGTATTAAGGTAGTGCTTATACTCTTATATGTTTATGTATACAAAATATGTAATAGTATGTAGCTACTCAGAGCATAATGTTAAGACATTAAACCTGGAGATGGTGGCACACGCCTATAATTCAAGCATAATGGGAGACTGAGGCAAAAGGATTGCTGTTTGCTTCCCACCTGGGGAACTAAGTGAGATTCTGTCTGAAAATTTGAATGAATGAATGAAGTGGGGCTACAGCTCAGTATGAAGGCAAGATGGTATGTCTGAAATTTATTTTCTTCAATAAGATCAAACTCTATTAGTGCAGGTCAGTCATGGCTGACACTATGCCTGCTCACATTTTTCATCAAAGTAGAATTACATGGTCTTTGGTTCTTTTTATGTAGTGAGTCAAGTTACAAGGCAGAAAATTCTGCTTTGTACTACTGTACTTTGCTACCAGCGAATAAAAACTCATCAACATGCTCCTGAAGTAATGGGAAGAAGGCTCAACTAATAGTCTTCTAATTCTAAAATTCTATCCATATAATCTTATCAACCAGCCAGCATCATCAATAGCTTTTGAAATATGAACCAGTTTAGCATTACTGTATTTTTACATTTAAATATTTGCTGATTTTCCTAGCTCTAAATTATGAGTCAAAGAATTATTACTTTCACTTTTCCCTTCATTCTGTAATTAACTCATGCCGGACATGGTTTAAGTACAAATGCCACTTAAATTGATGCCTTTGTTTTACTATGGTGAATGCAGTACAGATCCCGTTTTACTATGGTGAATGCAGTACAGATCCCGGCTACTACCAGGGCCTAACAGGGTGCTGTCTCTATCTAAATGTTCTCTTGTAAGATGTAGTTATCATGTAATTACCCTCAAAGAAGTCTTTAAAATACACAGTGTAAATCACTGAAACTGCCATTCGAAAAGTTTTCCATTACAGAATGCTACTTCTAAGCATGAAAACCAAACAAAGAAAAAAAAAATCAAACATGAATAGACTATCCTTTGAGAAACACCCTTTCTCAAATTGGTGACAGCTTTTCTCAAGTATCATACAGGAAGCATAAAATATTTTATTAATTCTCCAAAGGATGGCACATAATTAGTACTTCCCTCAAGCACAGCAGTCGTATTTTGTTACACATAATGGATGTCTTAGGGCATGACAGCTTACTTCTATACTGGGAAGCCTGGTGACCAAGACTGTCTGGAGACAGATATGGTCCCCACTGCTAGCTGGTTAGCAATGGATTATTTATTGGGAGTGATGTCACTGAAAATGGAGTATAGAGAATTTAAAAGCCTATCCCTTCACAACAGTAGTGAATACACTGGCCAAAAAATACCATAATCCATTATATCAGAACTCCAAAAATTTAAAACTTTTACAGTTTCCAGCAACCAGAAAAGTGTTTGAGGAAAATGAGGAAATCAAATTGGAATGAAGCTCAACTGAGAGCTCTGTGATATTTAACTTACCTGACCCAATCCCATATTTCCCAGCTCTACAGTGGCTGTAGCAGTCCATATTCCTGGAGTGAACAGAATGAACCTTACCCTGAAATAATGATGATTCTTTGCTTTAATTGTTCTAGTGGCCACCTAAAGGCCTGCCACTATTTCACTTCATGTGGAATTTTCTTAGGGGTTGGGGGAGGGCAGCCATTTACTGAAAACATTTAAAGGCAAATGGACTTGTCTCTACCCTAAGGCAACTCATAAGAGACAGTTCCAACAAACTACAGACAAACTAGAAGTGCTGGAAAGAAAGGTTTAAACATTAGATGTTTTGAGAAACAAAGGCTTTGAAAAATTTCATCTATTCCTGGAAACCTAAAACATCACATGCATGCTCAAGGCCAGCATATTCTTGGAAAAGATTAAAAAGATCTTAGGTTCCCACCTCTGACTAACCTTCAGGCTTTGCAGATAAGGAAGTGAAGGCTAAGAAGGAAGTGAAGGCTAAGGTCGAACTAAACTTTCCATGGCTCAAAGCATGTCAAACATTACGCACAAAGCTCATTTGCAAAGACTGGTAGGCTTTTATTTACTTTCTGTTTCTAGGAGTTTTAATGAAATCATTACTTGAACACTAAGCTACACTAACCACCTAAGATATTATAAGAGAGTTGAGGAGTCACAATTCATTAACTTACATATGGTCTTTGATGGTTCAAATGATATTCCATGTGATGCGTTTATTGGCAGAAACACCACGTAAACAAAGGAGTATTTGGACTTATGATCTTTTACATTATAACAGGTTAATTGAAACATAACCCCACTGTAAGTCAAGGAATATTTGTGGTTCACAATTACAAAAAGCAGCAGCAACAAATCATGGGGAGGGGTCAGAATTCAGATTTCTAAATGTGACTCACATTAGCATTCAAACTGAAATATGCTTAGTTTTCAGCAACGAAAAAATTACAAGGCATTCAAAGAACAAAACTAAGGTCAATAAATAGAAAAAAAAGAAACCAATAAAAACTGTTCAAGAGGTAATTCAGAAACAATCATGTACAAAAATTCAAAGAAAATTTATGTGCTGTTTCACCCAATAAGTATTGTCAATAATGAGAAAATTTATAAAACAGGAGACAAAAAGAAATTTTGGAACTGAAATGTTTAATAACAGAATGGAAAAACTCTTGAGTTCAACAGCAGATGTAAACAAGTATAAGAAAACCAGTGAACGTAAAAAATAGGTAAATTGAAATTTGAAGGTAAAAGAAAAATGGAAGAGTCTAAAAGATCAGGGAGATATCATTAAGTATATCAACATATGCATAATGAAGAGTTCCAAGAGGTTGAGCAGACAAAAAAAAGAGGCATGGAAATTATTTACAGAAATGGTGGCTAAGAACACCCCAGTTTGACAAAAATACATGAATATACAAGTTCAAATAGCTTAATAAACACCAAGAACACAAAACTTAGAAAGTCATACAAAGGTACATCAAAATTAAACTGTCACAGACAAAATGAGAACCTTGAAAACATCAAGGGGAATGAAAAGTCAAGTACAAGGGATCCTCAATAAAATCAATGGATGGCAATTTGTATTTCTGAGAATAGTCTACTCAGTTGCCACTTTTTGATTAGATCTATTAATTTGGGAGGTACTCTGGTTTATATCTCTAATGTTCCCCAAAGCCCATGCACTCCCAGGTGAGACTTTTGGGAGAGTGACTGGATCTTGAGGGACAGCCACAGTAGTCCACTGATTGGGTAAGCATGGTTCTAAGTGTTGCTGAATGGACTTTCTAAAGCTAGAACACCCACCCTGGGTGTGAGTGACACATACCAATTGTCTTGTAGCCAAAATGCAAAAAAAGGGAAAGGGAGGTTTGCTATATTGCTATCTCCTGGCTGCCATGGACTGTTTCTCCTATGCCATGCCACTCTGCCTTGGAGCCAGCCAATGAAACATGAACCAAAATAAACCTCTCCTCCTTTAACTATGACTGTACAATGACACATGAACCATGTTTCATTGAAATACAATGAAACATCAACTAAAAATAAACCTCTCCTCCTTTAACTATGGCTGTTGGGTATTTTATCCCAGAAAAGAGAAAGTAACCAAGCAGGGGGTCTTTTATTTTTGAATTCACAGGAGTAGCTTGCAAAATTTTTGTTAGGGTCTCATCACCTGATTGTTTCCTTTGCTTTGCAAAGATTTTTAATTTGATGTAATTCCCCTTCTTGATGCTATTTCTTGTGAAACTGGGCTTCTCCTGTGCCTATGTGTTCCAAGAGTTTCACTTATTTTACTAGCAGATTAAATGGAACCAGCCTATATACCCATCAACAGATGAATGGGAAGAGAAAATGTATTATTTACTCATAATGGAGTACTACTTTGCCATAAGGATAAATTTGAGTCAACTGTAGGAAAACAGATGCACCTGAAGACCATGTTCACTGAAATGAATCAGACACACAACTTTTAACATGTTCTTACTGTATTGAACCACCAGTGATACATACATGACTGTTGTATAACAGTTTGTACCACCTGAAGGGATAGTCAATGCACATAAGGCTGGTGGGAACTTAACACATTTAAAACAGAGGAGTCAGAGCTCTAGGAAGATGGTGGAACAGTAAGCAGCAGAGTAAACAGCCTCTCTGAGACAAATAGTCCAGATGCTAGAATATAGCATTCTGGAGAAGAAGGAAAGAAGTGGGTCCCCTCAACCCAGGAAGAAACTAAAGTAAGAAGTGAAGCTCACAGAGAGAATAAAAAAGTAAAACAAACAGAAGAAGGCAGGAACTGGCAGAGTTTCACCCAAAGCTGGATCCACTGTGTGAGAAGTGCTGCTAGAACCTGGGGATGCATGGTCACAGTGAAGCTGGTGGCTGGCAAGCCTGAAGACCTTGGCAGGGAGGTAGGGTGAGAGAAGGGAGCAGCAGACCAGAGAACTGCACTGGCTGGTGCTGAGTGTGGAGGACTCAGACCTCCTGCGGGAGTGGGCAACTAGCCTGGCGCCATTTTGGAGTCGGGCAGGATAAGTCCAGAACCAGAACTATGGCCGGCTTCATTCAGCCACTCCTAGCTCAGAGTGGACTGGTGGAAATTGCTTAGACTGAGTCCTGTCCCTGTATGCAGTCTAAGAGCCATCGTCCAGGTTTCTCTAAAGCTATCCCGAACAAGCTGCAGTGAACTTTATGTGGTGAGGGCTCCCTGTTAACCCCTCTGGGAGGGAGGAGGCAGCCCGCCCCACCCCTGTTTGTACTCCAGTAGCCACCAGCAGGCTGGAAAAAGCAGCAAACAGCACTATACCAGTGCATCCAATGGTCAACATCAGATATCCCTAGCCACAATGGGCTAGAAAAAGCAATCTTGCTTCAGAGAAACTGCAGCCAACACAGGAAGTGCTGGGGACCCCATTACCCACTTGTCTGGAAGGAATCAGGAACATGACAAGAGGAAGAAGCAAAAGGCAGTCTTTGGCCTCCAACCCAAGCAGTACTGGGGTCCAGGAGATGTAAACATAGAAGAGATCGGGAGTCGCGCACCTGAAGTTTCTGAAGCAACAGCAACTGAAATAAAGAAACAACTTCAAGAGGCTATTAAAGAATTTCGAACAGAAATACTACTCCAAGTAAAAGGAGAAATGAGAAACATAATAAAAACCTTCTAAAGATGACACAAATACAAGCATAGAAGAGCACAGAACAATGAGGGAAACCTTCAATGAAGAATATAAAAAAATTTAGAATACATAAAACAGATTCAAAGAGATTACCAGGAAATTAAAAACTCCATTGAAAGCTGGCAAAACTGCTTGAAAGAAACTGAAGATAAACTTTCAAACCTTGAAGGCAGGTTTGCAGTTAGCAATCATGAGAGGAAAGATCTTTTAAAAATAACAGGGAACCAGGAAGTAACAATACAAAGGTACAACAGGACAAGAGGAAGTATAATTTAAGAATAAAATGTGAGTGAAGAGTAAACACAAATGAAATACAAAGGCTATTTACAGAAAATTTCCCAAGCATAGGAAAAGGAAATGATATTCAGGTAAGTGAGGCATACAGAACTCTACCCAATATGCTTTATATAACCAAAATAGATCTACATCCAGAGATATAATAATCAAGATCCCAGAAATTCAATACTAGAACAGATTATTAAAACCTGTCAGAGAAAATAAACAGACCACCTATAAAGGAAAACCCATCAGAATCACGACAGACCGCTAGACACAAACCATCAAATCAAGAAGAGCTTGAAGTATTTCAAGTCCTGAAAGAAAATAACCTCCAACCCAGACTGATGTATGCTGCAAAACTATCTTTCAGTATTAATGGAGAAACAAGATACCTCCACAACAAAGAAGAACTGGGTGAGTTCATGACTACCAAACCAACCCCACAAAAAATACTGAAGGACATTCTAGAGAAAGAGAAAAGACCATGGTTTCAGAAACGGTGGGAGAGGGGACTCACTGAATGGGGCAGACCTTGGAATGAAGGGGTAAAGTAGATAACCAATGGCAGAACAATAGCATGGCAGAGATGAAGAAGAGAATGTTGGTCATAATCACTAATACAGATCCACACAGGCAGAGTGGATCAGGAGATAGGATCCATCAATGTGGTTTATATAAGAAATACATTTAACCCAAAAGGGGGTTTATAGACAAAGTCAAAGATGAGAAAAAAATGCTCTATGTGACAGGAAACCAGAAAAAAGTGGGGGTAGATTGCCCATCAGCTGCAGATTGGTTAGAAAGCCATGACACTTTTATATAATGGCAAACTATTCAGCTATAAAGAAAAAAGACCTTGAGGCTCTTGTAGGTAAGTGGATACAACTTGAGATCATGCTCAGGGGTCAAAAGGTTAGGAATCACTTAGGTAAATAGCAGGTTGCTTCCATAATCTAAAAACTGAAGGAGTTAGTGGGATACAAAATGTACAATACATCCTGTGAAAATGAAAGGGGAGGAATTGTCTAAAAAAGGAAGGCAGTGGCCATTGTTAATCTATTATCATGATTTGAAACCCATATTGTTTTCATTGTTCTGTTTAGTTTGGTTTTATTCTGTTTCAGTTTGTCTACTTGTATTAGATTTGATGGCATGGACAGCTATTCCAAAGATAGCAGGACATATTATGCTAACCATTTTTGATTTCCTATTAACTTGATTTGAAGCCCTGTGTTGCTTTCACTGTTTTGACTTACTTTATTCTATTCTATTTGATAGTATCAAGTCTGATGGTATAGGTAACTACTCTGAAGACAATAAGATTCATTACGATACCCATTCTGGTTTGACTATTATCTTCTTTTGAAGTCCTATAATGTCTCAAATATTTTGGGGTTTTTTTTGTTTTGTTTTGTTCTGTAATGTTTTGTTCAATTTTATTATGCCTGATGATATGGGCAATTCTTTTGACGATAACAAGGGGCATTATGGTAGCCAAAAAAAAAAAAAAAAAAAAAAAAACCAGAGGAGCCTGGCAGTGAAACATACAAATTGTAGCCCTCTTGTTAACGTATTTAATATCACATTGTTTCTTGTATATGAGAAACACAAAATATAAATAAAGAGTAAGATTTTTAAAAAAGAAAAAGATATATCCTTTGCAAAAAGGGGAAGGGACCAAGACATAAAAGGAGGGAGAAGAAATAAGAGGGGGAGGGAAAAGAATTAAGATATATTATGTACATGTAACAACTCCCCACAATTAACGTAACCATTAGGTACTACAAAATTGCACTAGTAAAAGTAAGTTTAAAAAAGACCAATAGTTCAATTTTAAAAAACTAGAAACCATAAAGGCTAGAATACAGGGCTTAAAAAACAACAGAATTCTCAACTAAAATTCTGTATCTTGCATGTACAACAATGGTTCAAAATGAAGGATAAATTAAGAAATTCCCAGACAAACAAAAGCTCAGAGAGGTCAATACAATACAATACAATACAGAGAGGTCAATAAACTTGTCTACAGTAAATGTTAAAAAACAGTCTATTTTAGAGGCTGCACAAAGAAACAATTCGCCTGCCCTCTTGGTAAGTGCCTTCCTCTGGCATGAGCCAAGAGGAGAACCAGAGAACAGCCCCCGAAATCCAGCCACGGCCATGGTGGAACCCAGGAGGCTGCAAAAAGAAGCAATTCACCCACCCTCTTGGTAAGTGCCTTCCTCTGGAGTGAGCCAGGAGGAGACCCAGTAGTGTCTCATGAGCCTACCGATGCATGGGCCTGGAATCAAACATCCTAACACCCCCCTCCCCCCCATAAGCAACTGGGGACAAAGGTCTGAGCATCTCTTGGCAGGATGACTGTATGCAATATAGCAAATATGGGGAGCTTCCTCTATCTTCTCTTTGAAAGCAAGTGTTGTTTTCAGTTTGTTTCATTATGATTAATTACTTTATTCAATATTCTCTTCCAATTGATTTTATAATATTCTCTGTCTTTGGTTTCATTTTGCTATACTTAATTCACTAGGCAACTATTGTGAAGATAATGAGATATACTATGGTACCTTTACTGTTATCCCGGTAACCTGCTGTAAAGTTCTGTACCAAATTCACTGCACTGTCTCAACTGGCTTTGTTCTGTCTTGTTCTGTTGTATTTCTACTACCTTCAAAATTAAAAAAAAAAACAGTCTTTTAGGATAAAAGGGCACTACAACTAGAATCTATCCAAAGAAATGAAGACCTAGTAAGGTAATTACATAAGTATATATAAAAATCCATACTAATGTACTTTTAGTTAGTAGTTCTGCTAGTTCTGCTGTATAACTGTTTAGTTTTGAGGTACTGGGTTGAACCTACAGACATAGTTTTGTTAACCTGCTTAGGTTGTATCTGAACTTGCAATCTTCCTGCCCCTGCCTCCTTGCAGGGATTATAGGTGTATGCAAACATGACCAGTTTAAAGGTATAAATTGTTCTGACTAAACAAACATAAAACTAGAGAAGGGGAACAGAGCTGAATAGGAGCAAAGTTTATGACTATTAACATTCAGTTGTTTTCCCAGGGTAAATATTAATAAACAGATTTTTTAAAAAGGAAACAAAATTTTATTAATACTAAGTTAACTAGACCTAAAAGGTACTAATAGAACAATTCATCCAACAGTAGAATATACATTCTTTTTAAGACTTGATAGAGCATTTTCCAAGATAATGTTAGGCCATAACATAAATCTCAATGAACTTAGAACAATGAAATCAAATAACACAAGTATCTTCTCCAATGACAATAGAAAAAAATTGGAACTCCGTAACACAAAGAAACCGGGAAAATTCACAAATACATTTAAGTAAATGACCAACAAGTCAAAGAAATCACACCGGAAAACAGAAAATTACTTCAGAAATGAAAATACAATATTCCATACATTAAAACATAATTAAAACAAATCTCAAATCAGTAATTGTCCACCTTAATGAACTATAAAAACAGGCAACAAAACCTAAAGCAAATGGAAGGAAAGTATAAAAAAATATGACAGAGACAGATAGAAAACTTCAGAGTCAACTAATCTAAAACTGGTTCTTTGAAATGATCTAAGAAAAAGACAGCTAGGTATAGTGGCACATGCCTGTAATCCCAGCACTCAGGTTGAGGCAAGAGGATTGGTGCAAGTTGCTGGGCTACATATCAAGAGCATGTCTCAAAAATAAATAAAACAAAACAAAATGAAATGAAATGAAATAAAAAAGAAAAGAAAGAAAAAAAAGAAAGGAAAAAGAAAAAGACAAACCTTTAGCTAAACTGACCAAGGAACCAGTGAACAGGGAATGATTTCAGATGTGGCTATATTGCTCATCTTCAACATCAGGAGTAAGTTACTGGAGTTCTCTGAACTTTACCTCAAAATTGAGCTGGCATATAAAATTGAGAGAATGATGCCTGTAGCATGAGAATTAAAGAAGACAAGAAATGTGTAAAGTATAAGGTCTGATAATCATTAAGATCTTAATAAAAATCACTTGCTGTTATGCAAAATATTTATACATGAAAATATCATGGCATTATAGTATAAAACACTAGGAATTAATCAATTACTATGAGAAGTGTAAAGCAAACTCAGGTAATTATAGAAGGCGTAACTTCACAGTATTTAAAACATTAACATACAAAAGGCAAAAAGTCATTTTGTAAAACAATTTCTTTATTCATGCTCTCATTCCTAAAAAGCCTTTTGCCACTCTGCTAACAGCATAAAACCAATTATT
Organism: Dolichotis patagonum; assembly: GCA_004027295.1. Classification (NCBI taxonomy): domain Eukaryota; kingdom Metazoa; phylum Chordata; class Mammalia; order Rodentia; family Caviidae; genus Dolichotis; species Dolichotis patagonum. The sequence continues at coordinate 13,288 of PVJX010018231.1, forward strand.
ACCAGAAATATAGCTCAGTGGCACAGCATCTGTCTGGCAAGTGCAAGGTCATGAGTTCGATTCCCAGTACCAAAAGAAAAATAAATAAAAATAAACATAAAATCAGTGATATTTTCAAAACTTACATTCAACTCTTAATATATTTTAATTTTACTTTGATGTGGAAGGCCCTCATCTTGCCTTTGAACACTGAGTCAATTTTTATAATACTACTAGTTAAATAATCTATCACCCTACTGTTAATCCGAAATGACATCTGTATCATAAATCCAATTTATATATATTGGTTCTGAGCCAACTGACTGGACAGTTGTACTCTTATTAAAACACTATAAAGCTATCACAATAGCTACTACTATTACATTTGCAATCTCTTGGCTATTCACAGGACTTCCACTGGAGACAGAATTTGCAGAAAACTGTAAGAATAAGGGTTTACAAAGGCTACCAGGTATATGGAAGGGATAGGTAAATTAAACCAAAGATAGACAATAAAAAGGCAGAAGAAAAAAAAACACTTTAAAAATTACATCTCAAAAAAACAAACCAAAACTGCAACTCCACAATTATTTTCCTTTTGTTTCTTCTATTTTACAACTAATTGTTTTAGAATATTTTTATTACCATCACCCGACAATCTTTTTCCTTCCAACTTTTTAGACCTAATAAAAATCAAGCACCTTTAGAAAGTTATAAAACCCTGGATCCTTAAAATCTATCCCAATACAAACTTGATTCATCAATGCCTGTGATTTTATTTATGATATTGCTATAAGAATATAGGATCATAATAAATTTTCTTCTATACACTTCCAAATTTAGTAAAATACTGAATGTGTATTTTTATTAGGAAGTAATGTTGGTTCTGTCTTTTTTCAAAAGCACTGACTGAACACTGTTACATGGATAATGTAAATAGGATCTTTAAAGTGTTAAATAGGAAAATCAGGATGCAAAAATGCCCCTGCATTTGTAATTCAATGACAAAAATATTCCAAACAGGGCTATGTCATATGAAGATAGAAAGACATACAAAGGATACATCTTAAGGTTGTGGAGAGACAAGGGAAAAAGACTGCACGGACGAGAATCAAAACCCAAATGACAGTATCAATGTATTCATGTAAAATAATGTGTACATATGTGCAAAATTTTTATATGTAAATTTAAAACATGCAGTTCATGTGCTGATAAGCATTACTGACAGTTCCCATTAAGTACCTCCAACATAATTGGCATTAACCTTGAGTTTTATTCATGACCTCACTTAATTTAATCCTATAAACTATGAGGTACATACTATACAATCCCCAATTTTCAGACAGAGAAACTGACAATAATTTTATTTGCTGACAGAAGTAACACTAATTTCTAAACCCATCTTAAGCACACACAAGTGAATGCATGTGTTTGTTGCCCAAGGTAGAGATGACAAAAGGGACCAAGGTTTTGGAAAACTTAAGAGACAATCAAGATTTCTGTAAAGACCACTGATAAAGGAACTGGACTTACACATCAAAAGGAACAAGACAGTGATGGTGAATCTTTTAGAGATCCATCACTCAAACTGCAAACCAAAATCCACTTATTTATTGCAAAAGTGGAAATATAGCAATTTAACCTGAATACTGAAGTTTTAGTTTAGAAAAAACTATTTGATGCTCTGTGGCTGGGGCAATGTGGCTTGTGTGCTGACACAGAGGATTCTGTGCCCACTGCAGCACCTGTGCCATAATTTCACCATCACTGATATAGAGGAAAGCAGTGCATATTAACAAGTTATGATTTTAGAGAAACTTTAGGGCTGGGGTTTAGCTCAGAGGTTTAAGTGCCTGCTTGGCAAATATGAGGTCATGAGTTCAATACCCGATACCAAAAACAAAACAAAACAAAACAAATACAACTTTACATTTTAGAGATACACAGTTTGTACATTTCAATGAGGTATATTAGAAATGGCAGCTAATGTCGCCAAATGCCTGAGGTGTATCTCTGTAATATAACAAAACATTGAGCACATAAATATGCATTATATGAAAGGTAGCAATACACCATGTCTGATAAGATTCCAAATTTTCCAGGACTAGAAACCAACCTTCAGCCTACAAGTTCTGTTAGCCCAATTCAGAACAAAAAATGCATACCTGTCAAAGGCAAAAGGATTCTAAAATACAGAAAGGAAAAAACCAGCAATCATTTAAAACAATCTTTTGTGGCAGCAAAATAATGAAGAGTAAAAAACTTCCATTAAATTCTAAAGTACTTTTCCCAAGGAACAAAACAAAACAAGCTCAAACTGTATTTTACAAACATAATGTGTCACATTTGAAAGTACATTCTGTATTTTAACCTTTACTTTCTAAGTTGTCAGAACATTTAATTAAATTATGAAATAAGTGATAACCTAAAATTAGTGACAAGATGTAAATTCTGTTAATGATAATGTGGCTTATAAAACGTACAACTGTAGAGCATTCGTCTACCATTGTTAAATGTAAAATCTGTTCTGAAATCTCAAAAATCATATATGGTGCAACCCTTGGGAAAGACATGGCCCAAGGAAGCAAATAAATCAAATTTCAAATCACTGTCTAATCAATTGCTCATTGTGAGCACACGGAAACAAATCTCTTAATTTAAACCTCATATTACTCATCTGTAAAATGGGGATCAGTATTAAAAGGATTATTTTTATTAGGTACAAAATCAGGTAGCAGTTAAATAAAATATGGTACAGTGAAGTATAGTCAATAGAAACACAGCTGCAATGACCATTACCAATATATATTTAATTATAACAATATGTAATACATTGTACTACATAGTATTTATAGAGAATTCAGGAAACAAAGCTCACTATCGTTTCCCAAATTCACTTTTTCTGTATACTGTAGTTTTGTTTTTGGACTTTGAAAAATTCATAAAATAAGGATCTTCAACTACCAATTTTTTGCTTAAAGATCTCAGTCTAATGGTTAAACATGATCCTACATCATTGTGCATTTTCAATTATTCCTAGTATCTTTTCATGTTTATTAGTCAATTTTAGATACATCCTATATTCCTTTGTGAACTGTTGGTTCGTATGCTTTTGCGCATTATTCTGAGTCTCTTTTATTTTTACTGATTTGTAGAAGCTATTTACATATTTTGAACATTATTATTTGGTTGTATAACTAAGCATATGTTTCTAAATTCGCACATCAATTCTGTTAGTATTTTTTAAATGGCATCTATACTTCAATTTCCTTAGGAGAGGCTTTATCCAAAATGTTTAAAGTTGCCCAAACAGTACTTACCTTCCAATGTTTATAAGATATATGGGGTTTTTTTTGTACTGGGGATTGAACTCATGACCTCGTGCTTGCCAGGCAGGCGCTTATGCCACTGAGCTATATCCCCAGACTGTCTAAGATATATGCTAATGGTATAAAAAGTATAAACACATTTCTCCCTGAAAAGCCTATTTTCCTACTATTTTGATCATAAGCAACATGGGATTCACTACTTCAGGAAGATATATCTATTCCTGTGTTAACTATAAAACTTTCAAAATTACTTAGGCTTTTGTTTGTTCTTCTGAGATATGGTCTTTGTTTGTAGTTCAGGCTGGCCTCCAATTTGGAGCAATCCTGCCTCAGCTTCCCAGATGATAAGATTACAGGTGTGTGCCACCATGCCTGGCTAAATCACTAAGACTTTATACTTTGTTATCTGACAGAGCAAATGATCCTAATCTTTTATCAGTGTTTTGTTATTTTCACGTATTTCTGCTTTCTGGTTTAATTCCACTTAACCAATCTGAGCAATTGTATTCTTCATGCGCTATGCACATCAGATTGACTAATACAAGCATTCTTTTACTCCCACCAATAATCATACATATGGCTATCAAATCAGGTATTTATGTCCTCATTTGGTTTGTTTATATAATATTAAATACTATACAGAACAATACTTAAAATGGGAAAGGGAATTTTTTATGAAAACTAAGTTGCACATTTTAGTCTGTTGAAGAGTAACAGACAAAAATGAAGTGTCAAAAATTTGATTCTGTATTCAAGTACTTTTAGAAATGTCATTACATTTTTACCTGCCTCTAAAGAAATCACAAGTTATAACTATAGCGCGTGTATACTGAAAATAACTCTTTAACTCTACGGAAGGGAAATAGCATTTGTTTTTATTTTTAAAACGTGGCATACAATAATCACATTTCATGCTTTTGCTGCTTTAGTAAAATTTTTGAAATAATCTACCATCAAGTTGATTTTAATTTCAAAGGTTTTTACTATATGGTCTTCCCATGCAAAAACTGTATTTCTATTAGATGATCTTTTAAATCTTTAAGTATAGATTTTTAACAGAACGTTTTCCTTTTATTTATTTATATATCCATTTGTTACATTTGTGTTCATTTAGATTCTCCTTCCTGACAACAGCAATGTTTACTTCTGGTATCCTCTTATTTTCTTGAAACAATAAGTCATTGTGTGTGTGTTTAAGTTTCTGAAATAGTACCAAGCAATATCCACTATTTTTACCATTTTATTTAGGCTGAACTGTTCAAAAGCCACTGACTATAACACGTAGTATGTTCTACTTCTTGTAAGTGCTACATATTACACAGTATGTCTATCACTTTTACACTTTTCTTTTTTTGGTACTGGCACTCAAATTCATGACCTTGCACTAGCCAAGCAGGTGCCTATGCTGCTGAGCTAAACTCCCAGCTCTCTATCACTTTTAGTTAGTCTACTAATAATGGACACTGAGACTGTCTATAATTCATTTCTACAATGAAGCAATATTGTGACATACATCACATTTATGGAATACTGTATCCTTCTTGGAATATATAACCAGGAATATCAGTCTGCACTCCTATCAGCAATGCGTAAGAGTTCTGTAGCCTCAAATATCTACCAACACTTACCATAATTATCTGAATTAGTTAATATGCTTACAAAGTTGTATTTTTTGTTTTTATTTTCCTAATCATTAATGTCCTTGCAATTTTCAATTCACAGGCTGAATTTTCTGGTTTATGTATCATCGATCCATATCCTTTGTTTATCCTTGTGGATATGGAGGATTTTCTCAGACCACTAATATCAACAGTCCTTTGTCAGTTTTTAAATATTGTTAAACAGCCCTAAAACTGTCATTGGTTTGTTAACTTTGGTCTTTGGTAGTGGTCCTTAATTTTGTATGCAGACCAGTTACTATTCCACCAATTATTTGAAAGTGTTATCCATGAAAAAAAAATGAACTTGTACAAGAATGTTATTCAACCACATAAGTATACTGCTTAGTACAACTGACAATTTTGCTCAGTGAAGGAAGCAGCATGTTAATTTGTAGTGCAGTGTAACAGTACCAAAAAAGTAGCACATAAATGTTGCTTTTGTTGAAAAGAAGCCTTAACTTTTTTTTACTATAAATTTCAAACTTTTACCTTTTGGTTTATGCTTTCATGACTAAGATTTCCTTTCCCACTACTAACTCTTTTCTTAAATTATAGTTTTATCCAATGTGGTTTATTTCAGACATTATAATTATTCGTACTGTCAATAGTCTTTTTATCAATTATTTTCAAATTGGTAATTACTAAGCGCTTGAGAAGGTAGTTATTTCTGTATGTCTTTTGCTTGGTGATCTCACTGAATTTTTATTAGTTCTACTATGTTGTTTACCACAAAAAACCCAAAGATTCAACTCCATCAGCTACAATTAACAATGTTTCCTTTTTAATATGCATTTTTAAATTCTTTCCTTTCTCTTATTCTATTGGTTAGGACTTCTACAAATTTATGACAGAAATAATACTTAGTACTTTTGCCTGACTTAAAATGGAAATCAGCTTTCCATTTTAAGTCTGAAGTTCCTTTTCCTAATTTTCTGAGCTTATGTTAGCATTTTATCAATGTACTAAATTTTATCAAATCATTTTGAAGCATTTTTTAAATTAGTGAATCTGTCCTAATTACTGCTGTTTTGACAGATGAGAAGTCCAGCGTGAGGAAGTAACTGCTTGAGCTAAAGCCGACCTACTGCTGTTTTGAGATCCAATGTTTAACTGCTTTGAGTTTTCTAATAATGTAAGGAAATATTTTTAATATGTGAAGAACATAGGTAGCAGGGCTATGAGTGTAGCTCAGTGTTAAAAGTACTAGCCTAGCATGAAAGAAGCTCTGGATTCCGAGCACCATTAAAACAATAAATAAATAAAAATAAGTGAAAAAAGGAAACAGATTGCAAGTCTCTCTCTCTATATATATGCATTTACAAATTCAAGAAGAAAAATGTTCACTAATTAAATGAGGACTCACTAAATTGTAAGTGATGAATACTTTCTCAATAGTTCCTGTATGCCATAGAAATTTTGGTATGTGTACACATATATAATTAATAAAAGCATCTAAACAGTCTTCAACTTGAGTTATATTAATTGTGAGGTAATTATTAAATTAGCTTTTAAAAACCAACCCATCCTTCACATTTTTCTTCTAAGAAAGCTTTCTAGCAATGGGTACCTCTCAAACTTTATTATGTATTATCAGTTAGCCTCTACCCATACTGGACAAAGGCATAGCAGAATTGAATTTTCCTGAAAAACTTTTTTACTTAAATTACAATCATGGGGCTGGGGAATTAGCTCAGCGGCATAAGCGCCTGCCTTGCAAGCATGCGGTCGTGAGTTCAATGCCCAGTACCGATAAAAAAATGTCTCTTAAATTACAATCACTAAAGTACTAATCACAGCACTAAACATCCCCCACTTATTCTAAAACATCTTTCAGTTTACATGATACTGATTTCTCAGACGAGAAAACTGATACTAGAACTAGTAAGACTCAAGTCCATCCAGAACTTTTTTTTTTTTTTTTTTTGGTACCGGGGATCGAACTCACAACTTCATGCTTGCCAGGCAGGTGCTTAAGCCACTGAGCTAAATCCCCGGCCCCATCCAGAACTTTTTATGGCACTGTTTTCTCCTCAGGCAAAATTTGAGTATGAACTTGCTTTCCAGAAGTGAAGTCTCCAGTTTTAAACAAAAGGAGATTTTTCTGAGCACAGGTTGATGAGCTCGCCTTCCAAATTACTTTCTAACAGCTCAAAATAAGTTTTCTGGAACTTAGCTAAGTTGTCCCGAATTGTTCTAGTCACATCAATAAAGTCACCTCAGAGTTTCAACTCCAATTTGCCAATGTAAGAAACATCCACTGAAAGGAACCAAATGCTCTAATTTTTGTGCTCTTCTTCCCCTCTTCACCTAAGACTCACCTCTGCCAGATGTTGTAGTCGTGTTAGTAGTGGGGTTCTTTTGTCAGATCCAAGACGTGTGATGTAGTTTGATCTTTTGCTAAATACATATAGAAGGTTAAGGACTGCCAGCACCACTTGCATATCAGAGGAAGCCAATAAAGTTGTCAAATGCTGTAAGAAAAAAGGGCACAAGTTTAAGATTTTACACACAATCAGCCCTAAAAATTTTAAATCCAATATAACGGATTTATCAACATTAATAAAGAACCGAGTTTAGTGACAAAACAAAGGATGACTATTTGAGAACATGCAACTTTATCCATAAGGAATTTCAATCTGGTAGATGACTAGAAAGTGAAACAAAGATAAAATTCTTAAATAGCAGTTCAAAACTGCATAGGTGTCCCCAAAGGAAGAAAGAGATTACAAAGAGACAATGTGATATAATACCTATGTTTGCAACTGGATTAAAACATTGTTTGCAACTGGACTGAAAGTACTAGAAGAGAAAGAAAATTCAATAATCCTATATCCTTTATGATAAACACTGAAACACAGAGGCCTTCCTACAGAAGCTAAAGATCTTTACAATTGCAGGGGACAATTACCTAAGACTTTTCCAAGTTATTATAAGTAATATGAGAGGGACTACTGTATTTTGGTTTTTAAATACAAATTAAGTTCACCAATATATTGAAGCTTTTAGAACTAAAATTAGTATGTAGTTTACCTGGAAATGAATCAAGGAATTTTTGTTGGCTTATTATCCTGAGTGCCACGGATTTCCCTGAGCAGCCTATTCCTTCTTTAAAAGAATACTTCTCCACCGCTATCTTTAAAAATATCTCTGTGCAGACTGAGTGTGGTGGAACACACCTGTAATCCCAGCACTAGGGAGGCTGAGGCAGGAGGATTGCTGTGAGTTCCAGACATGTCTGGGCTACATAGTGAGTTTAAGATCAGCCTGAACTACATAGTGAGACCCTGTCACAAAAACAAGTGCAGCAGCAACAATGACAACATCTGTGTGTTAGGCCTTTGGTTTAGTTATCCTAATTTTTACCATCTCTCTTCATTTCTACTTGTTTAATCTGACTCTAATGGAAAATTAGCACAACTGAAATTAACAGGGCACCTATTATTAATGGTGACAAAATGTCCAAAGTTAGGCTAAAGGATTTCTTCATAGAATGATTTTTGACAAATTAAAAAAACTCAGTGATTGTTCTGTCAACTTTACTCTTTAAGGACACAGAGGATTGCTGGGGCTATAGCTCAGTGGCACAGCACCTGTATGGCAAGCACAAGGTTGTGACGTCAATTCCCAGTACCCCTGCAAAAGACAGATGATACAGCTGGCCTTCCATTGATGTAGGTACTGTTTCCTTTGATTCAATGAATACGTACACTTTTTGCTTGTCAGAACGCCTTAAACAACTGTTTACACTACACTACATTTACATCATCTTTGACATAAGTAACTTAAAGATGATCTAAAGTATGTGGAAAGATGTACACAGGAGGTCATATGCAAGTGTCACACTATTTTATATAAGAAATTTGAGTCTGCAGTATTTGGGAGTTCTGAAATTCTGCAGTATTCAAGGAGTTCGGGAACTATCTCTCCTCCCACCCCAGATACTGAGTGAATTTTTCAACAGATGGTGTTAGCCTCACATGGGGAACCTTGGAGGACATTGTATATTGTAGAAAACCCACTATACTGTTGGCCCTTAAGAGAAGAATTTGAAAATGTGTGTGCAGCAATCCCAATCACCAGGATATCCAAGCAGTGGTTGGCCATACTAATAAATGTCTGGAAGCTAATGGCCCCCACTTTTGAGCACCTCTTGTAATTGTAGAGGCCAAAGGTAACTTGTATTAATTTCATGATGTCTCAATAAATGTAGTATTAAAATATTTATACAAGTTTTCTTTTCCTGAAGTGTATATACTTTTTTTGATGGATTCTGTATTTTAGAGGATGTAGTTAAGAAAAGCAGTACATTAACATGTTAAGGAAATCAAACTATTTCTAACAGTTAAAATCAGGTAGAGCTGCTCCAGTAACCCAAGACAAGGATAAAGCTCTTCAAATTCTCAAGAATACATCAAAATGTGCTACGTTTCTCACTCATTTCTTGAATCTAGAAATGGCAGGGTCAAGGTGATAGTACAGAGCCTTCCCATCAACCCTAACAACGCAGTGTTCATAACCAAGAAATATATTATCTTTTTTATTTCATCTGGCATTGCTAGAGACTGAACCAAAGCAGTGTACATGCAATGTAAGTGTGCTACCACTGAGCTACATTACCAGCCCTTATCATTATGTTTGATAGCAAAAGAATCTAGAGCTCTACAATGCAAAGGAAAGCAGCAACTATCCAAGAGAAACAGCAATGTTTTACTTGTGGCTATACAGAATTCTAGCTGAAAACAGACCACATAGGCTTCAAACTTCCTTACCTCTATGGAACTGTACAGATGTCGGGAAAAACTGTACTCAATGAGCAAGGCTGTGAAGTTCAAAACCGCCAAGAGAAGCATTTTTAGCTGCTCTCTTTCAGGCCTATCGCACACAAGCATCCATGACATATTTTCCACTGTTTGTCCAGCATCTGCCAGAATGCCATCGAAGCGATCCAACAGGTCTACCCAGTGATATAACTCACACTAGAGAGCAAGGAGAAAAAGGATTTAGGAAAATGTTAAGAGCACCATGTAGATTTGTAATAGAGCTTCGGTACAAGAGACTACTGAGCATGATATTCAGACAAACTCATTTCCCACCTTTCCCCATGTAAGGAAGACCAAACTTTGATCTAAAGAACTTAACTTCAGTGTTAGATCCATCACAGTAATTCAAAATCCCTAAAGCTAGGTATTCAAAGAGAGACTTCTGAGTGTTACAATGATATAAATACAGTATTCCCAACAGAAGCCATTTTGTGTAAAGAATTCATTTTTAGAGTAATCTAAAAAATTTTTTAACCTGAAAGTAAAATTTCTAGCTGAGTAAGGGTACACACCTTTAATTCCAACACTGGGAGACTGAGATGTAGGAGGCTCACCAAGAGTTCAAGGCCACACTGAACTACACAGTGAGAGCCTGTCTCAAAAATCAAAAAACAAAATGCAACCAAAAAATCTCGAGGTAAAATCTGAAGTTATTTCAAACACTTTACTATTACCTGTGTAAACAATACTCATCCACAGCTATAACCACCCCCCATTTTCTGGACAGCTATATAGGCTAAACTTACTGGTGTAGGTTTATGCTACACATATACTAGCGGCTTCTTGTTAAGTAATTTCAAGTCAGGTTACCCCACTGTGGTTTTCTCTTTCCTTATCAGAGCACAAAAATGATGTACTCATACAGCAAGTGCTGTCTTTTGTGGACATGTGTTCACGTACCTTTCCAATGTTCCATGTTTTGATTTGCTGTAGTTCCAAGAGGAGTTGCTCATCATTACAGACTTTGAGTTTGTCTATTAAGGCTCTGCAATCTGCAGGCTGAGGGGAAAAATATTCGTAAAAATTATTTTTAAGTGAGAGAAGTGAAAAGAAAAGGGAAAAGCAGTCCTTAAGTCCACAAAGTAATTTACCTTTTATAGAAAACTAGAGATTTCCCTGATTACTTGCATTTAAAATAAAACACTCCTGAGCAAACACTTTCATTCTCAAAAATCTATGTATTTTGTTTGTAGGTCAGACAAACTCCTTAGAAGCATAGATACAGCAGAAGTAAAAGGAAATAAGCCAAACACCTACAAAAGCAAAATTAAGAAATCTGCATCGTGGTTAAAAAGGTAATCAGAATGCCTGGACGGAATGTTGAGTCAGACAAACACTAAAAGCTCTGAAAAATTCACACTTAAAAGCCAGCCATGATGGCATATGGCTGTAATCCCAACTCCTAGGAGGCCAAAAGAGGAGGATCACAGCAAGTTTGAGGCCAGCATGGGCTGCATAATGAATTCCAGGTCAGCCGAAACTATATAGCAAGATCTCATTACAAAAAAAAAAATTGGGGCTGGGGATTTAGCTCAGTGGCATAAGCACCTGCCTTGCAAGCGTGTGGTCATGAGTTTGATCCCCAGTACCGATTAAAAAAAAACAGAAAAAGAAAAAAAATCACTGTTAAGAGGAGGAATAGACTAGCACTGGCTGTATTTTTCATCAATATTAAATCCGCTAATTGTAGGAGGAGAAAAGAGCTTCAGAACTCTCTAAAAATAATGCCTCATTATTACTTAAGGTTCTCATTTCTATACATTTGTGTTTTCTTGTACTGATGAATAGGATTCCTGGGTATCAAGAGGACTGAGAATGTGTATTAAAGATTCTAAAAGTAGAAGGAAGAAATGGGATACAGGCTGGGACAGGGAGGCATTCTATTAATGGATGACAGCTGAGAGAAGTCATTATTCTTGTTCTCGAAGTCTATAAAGCCAGTATGGTGTCCTGGGAATACACCTATATTGAATACCAAATAAACCTAGGCTGTTTTTGATTTACAAACTAAGCTGTTGACCACAAGCAAGTCCAACCTCTCAGTCTGTTTTCTTACCAAGAATATGACCCAAGAGTATCTTGTGAGCTGAAGTTCAAATATCTGCCACTACATAAAGTACTGTACTTAGCTCACATAATAGGAGATTAAATACTAAAGGGCAGAAATCTACTGCAAAGAGCACAGGGTTTCTTAGTAAGCTCCCTGTCTGAAGCTCAGCATCCTCTTGTGCAAAATAACTGCCATTTATAGATCCAACAATGCTGCTATGAGATTTAAACTGGGAGAAAATAATTTTTCACATACAGAATACTATATGGAGAATAACAGAAGCTTTAAAAAACTTTAAATGATTTTAAGTCAAGCCCCAATCTTATCTCTTGCTAAAGCAAGCATTAATATTCTTCCTGAGTTTTTATGACAATATATGTAAAATTTTTTATACAAGAACAGTCCATAAGCCAGGCATACACTTTTTTTTCCCCTCCCTGAAGTCCAGGTTAGAGGAAAGAGTGAAGTAGAAGAAAACACATTAACATGGGCAATTTGAACCACCTACTCATTCATTTCATTTCTTCTACATTTACTTGGACTCAGTGTCAAATATACTGCTTTAATTTCTAATGTAATGTAGCTATGCAAAAGCATAATTTTCATTCTGTGGGTCAGATAAGAGCTATTTAAACATTTGGGTCTTATAATAACTTGGTATGTTCCATAATTAGGCATTCAGTCTTTAACAAGGCTCAATAGAAAGCCAGCAGCATTTTTGCATGTAAAGAAAGATGGTAGTATGGTCAAAACTCTAGGGATCTTAGCTATAATTTTGGCTTGGGCCAAAAGTATCAGCAACTTTGGCTGATATTTAAATCAGGCATTTGGGTCCACTAAGTCATAAGGTCTACATGCTACTACTTGGCAGCTGGCATTATAACCTCGACCTGTTTACTGCAGTCCTTTCTTGATTCACACCTCACTAATACTTCACATGTTGTCCACTGAATGCTTTAGTGGTCACCTAATAACTAGACCAAAACATCATGCCCAAATATGACATAAATTGGCTCCAAATTCCAAAGAGCCACAATATACTGTTTTTCTTTCTTTGTGGTATGCAATACAAATTGCATCAACTTATCTCTCACTTTTGAAGGTATATTTTGATACTCCCTAGAACTTGGGAACTTTAGAAAGTTTCCTGATGTGACTGTTTTTCAAGTTTTCACAGGATCCTTCTCTGACTCTTGGGGACACATATATTTAAGGTATTTAATAAGGTACTTGTGCTCAAAACATCCAGTTAACATAAGAGCATCTTTACAATCCTATACCTGCTACATAAATGCAAAGTAAATGCAATTTTCCTCACTCATGCTAATTTTTTTTGAGATAGGGTTTCACAGTGTTGTTCAGGCCAGTCTTGAAACTGCAACAATACTCTTGCCTCAGATTTCCCAGTGATGCACAGGTGTGCACCACCACGCCCAACTTATGTTAATGTTAAAAGAAATCATTTGCCAGGTGAATAACTGCATACCAATATTCAGGGTTTATATTGATTTATAGTTATCAAGGGTAAAAAATCCTTTCCCTAATGCCAGTGCAAAGGCATTAGTTATCGAGTAGTTATTGAGGGTGAAAAATCCTTTGCACTAATGCCAGTACATAAAGTGACAAAGAAGGTCTTTCTTAAAAATAGTAACTACTATAGTATGGGAAACTGGGTATTTTTGTATGGTTCTTAAGAAAAATCAGCAACTTAAGCCTTAAAAATAAAACTTACAAATACAAATACAATTACAATTCTAGGACTTTATCTGAAGTAGCTAGGAAATACTCATCAAAATAAAACTTGTATTTCTAAATACCTACAAGATTGAATCTTCCTAGAGCTTTACTTCACCTATTTTTTGAACTATCCTAGAATCATTTTGTTATTGGGATACTTCTCCTATTTATACTAAAGTTACTAACTACACTGGGCATAAAGATTTTTTCCAGCTTGTCGTATGCGACACATCTGCTTGAGCTTTACTAAAGTGTAAGTGATTTATGAAAACAGCACATAATAGTCAATGTACATAACTTGGTGAGTTGGGATGTGTGCATACACTCATGTTACCACCACCACAATCCAGGTAATAAACACATGTATCACCTCATCACTTCCAAGTTTCCTTGAGTCTCTTTGTGTATGTGTTTTAATGTATTATAAGAACAACTTATGTGAGACCACTCCTTTTACTAAAAAAAAACTCTGAAGTATACAGTACTTAATGATTAACTACAGGCACTACTATGTTCTGCACATCTCTGGAATTTGTTTATTCAACTGTAACTTTACACCTCTTGAACATTCCTCATCATGATATTTTCATTCCCTAGTAACCATCATTCTGTTCCCTACTTTTGTACTTTTTATTCTTTCACTTTAGATGCCTTATGTAAGAGGAATCAGACCATATTTGTCTCACTGCAACTAAATTGTTTTTCTTTTTACAATATCTTCTGGAGGCTAATTTCAAAAATATGTAAGACATTCCAGAAATTCAATAGCAAACACAACCACCACATCTGACTAAAATGTGAGCAAAGGATTTATACAGGCATTTCTACAAAGAAATATCAGTGCCAACAAGTATTTAAAGGTAGTTGACATCACTAATGATCAGGGAAATACAAATCAAAACCAAAATGAAATACCATCTCACAACTGTTAGAATGCCTACTGTCATGTGTCATTTTATTTTGGATATGGTATTTTACATTTCCATTATGGTTTCTTTGCTTTAATCATAATGCTTCGAAAGTCAGTCCTCTCTAGTAAAAATTATAAATCCAGGCATCCTTCTCTTAAATGAATTTTAAATAAATCTACATACTACCATTTGTAATTACTGCTGTGCTGTATAATTACATCTTCAAATCACACATCAAGAAAAATATAGAGCCTCACTAAAATAGGTCTTTATCATTTTGTTAAATACTGATCAGACAACAACATAGTCAACTTCTTCAGTTGAAACACAGCAGTCTGTTGCACAAAGTAGCTCAATCCTATCAGTAAAGAATCATAAATTGTAGAAGCCTATCATAACCTGTGAGTGCTAATTTTCCCCATGTTTGAGAGCAAATGGATAAAAAAACAGGTTCATAAATGAAATACAGAACTGAAAATAAGGGCTAGGGGTAAAACAGTTAACGAAACAAAATAAAACAAACACAACAGGTTCATGAGTGAAGTACAGAATTGGAAATAAGGGCTGGGAGGGCTCGTTCAGTGGTAATGTGCTTATTAGTACATGCAAGGTCCTGGGTTCATCTGTATGTTCTACTTCTATAATTTATTTCTGACTTTTGATTTACCTAGAATTTAAATAGTCTCCAATCTCCCCTAAGTCAAACAACTGTTCTGGCACTAATGCTACCTTCCCTATAACACTTATTCCCTCTATTATAATTTCCTATTAAGAAGGCTCTTGTGTACATTACAATCTTTTCTCCTGATTTTCAAAATCTCTTACTCATAGATTCTTTTTTTTTGCTACTGGGGATCGAACTCATGACCTTGCGCTTACCAGGCAAGCACTTAAGCCCCTGAGCTTAATCCCCAGCCCTACTTATAGATTCTTACGCTGATGGGATACTGCCTCACTTTTTAAACTGTACTTGCTGAAGGCAAGTTTTATTTTGCTGTATGGTTTCTAAGATATTCTAGTACACAATTATCAAAAGTTCTACATTGCAAAACACATAAAAAATCAAAAGCACATAAAAACATCTGTAACATATGAAAATGAATATACTTAATACATACGGTATTTTGTATTAATCACAATGAAAATCCAATACCAAATACAAACTGAAGGCACAGGGAAGAAGATCAATATAAGGCCAATAAACTTGAAAAATATATTGAAGTACTGAAGCAATGAAAATTAAAATATGAAACACTTTTACCCCTAATACATTTTTGAGAATTAAGATAGCCCATAATGCTGGCAAGGGTATTTCTCATATTCAGTAGTATAATACCAAATGAAAAGGGCAGAATAACTGCAAACACATGCAGTATTTTTTTTAAGACTAGAAAAATACAGTGAAAATTTTATTAATGGCTCTGTCGTAGTGATAGTTGCCAGGTAAACTATTATTAATAAATTAATATTAATAAAAAGTGACTCATATTTAGAAAATGAACTAAGCCAGGTGTGGTGTGATACATGCCTATAATCGTAGCACCCTAGGAAGCTGAGGTAGGAGGATCACAAGTTTGAGCCCAGCCTGGGTAACTTCGCAAGACTCTACCTCAAAAAAGGAATGTGTATGTAGCTCAGTGCAAAGATAGTAGATTTAATCTCCAGTACAAGTGGGAGGGGGAAATGGAAAAAAAGAGATGACTAATTTATTATGTACAAGATATTATGCTAAACAATTGTCTCACATCAAGGAGGGATTAATTATCAACCCCATTTTGTAGCTGTAGAAGGTTAAAAAAAACCTATAGTAAGAAGTCTAGTCATATTCAAAACTACCCAAATTTAATTCCAAAGTTTGTGTTTTTGGACTATGGTTTATGAGACTATCTTAATGCAGTACTTTCTTAACCTCACAATGTAGCTCAAAAACCAGCTGATGGAATACTTCACTGAAGCTGAAAAATATGTAGTAAGAAAACAAAATTACTAAAAAAAAGTGTCATCACTCTCATTTCCAGAAAAAAAAAACCCTGAAAAAGATCCAATAGCTATAGTAAAATTTGAATTTACTTCCTTTCTTTCATTATAACATACTGCCATTCAATGCACAGGAATAGCATCCTTAGAACCTACTTCAGGTACCCACAGCTATGTGATACTCAGGTGCTCACTTCTCATTGGTCACTTGCTCAATCACTTTTTTCATTCAAGTGAAGTTCAAAAGGAAACCTATTTCAAGATGAATTGTCATTTTCATTTTGTGGTGTTGGGTACTGAACTTAGGCCCTCAAACATGCTAGGTAAATGTTCTATTCCTCCTCCTCCTCCTCTCCCAGGACCCCAAACTACTGGTTTATTATAATGTATATATGGTTTATTATAATGTATATATGAGTGATTTAGAAGATCAGTACTGGTGAGCTTATTTGAAAATGAATGAAAACAAAAGCAAAACAAACTTGTGGGTACTTACAGCTTCAGTAGGTGTCTTTTTCAGTTTAGTTCTGTCTACTTTCATGTTTTCAATGTTCTGCTTTATGATCTGAAAAGAAAATCCCAAAAGAAGTATTTTTTTTTAATCAGTACCGGGAATCGTACTCATGACCACATGCTTACAAGGCAGGCGCTTATGCCACTGAGCTAAACCCCCAGCCTCAGAAGTGAGTATTTTAAGGTGCAATTTTGAGTTTTATAAACTTGGAGACAGACAATATAGAATTGAGACTATGCAAGATATTTAAAATAATGACATGAGTCATGCTATGCCAACTGACAGGCATAGCTATGAGGGAGACATGGATAAAGAATCTCTTCAGATGAAACTGGCTTACATGCTTTTGTTACACAAGCCTAATTCCTCCTTTACCATTGTTTTGCCAATAAAAAATATATAGTGTCTTAAGAACAAAGACAAAACAAAATGATGTGTAAGGCTCCTATTAGTAAGAACATAATCAGTTATTGTTATTTTTATTTTTATTTTTATTTTTAGGTACCGGGGATCTAACTCACGACCTTGAGCTTGCCAGGCAGGCGCTTAAGTCACTGAGCTAAATCCCCAGCCCCACAATCACTTTAGTAAGTACAATATTTACTAAGTGCAATCACTTTACTATGTAACTTGGAAAGCTTAAAAGCCAGGCAAGAGCCCATTTGGACCCGCCATGTTATCTTTAAGTGGTCGCTGATGGCAGACAACTCCTTTAAGATATTCTGACCAAGGAACAAAAAGAAGTCAAATTTTCTTACATTAGCAAGTAGGAAAATGTGCAAATATAGAGGCTCTTTACAGACCCAAGGTTTTGCCACTCACAATATACTTACTATACAGTAATCACCAAAGATCAATGTCCCTCTTCTAAGAAGGCTAATGGTAACCAAGCCAAGTAAAAATTTTAGGCTACTTCTGGCCTAGACTCAGTCCAATATGCTCAGTATTATGGAGATACCATGTATTTGCCTGTAGCCATTCAATCAATGGACATTCAGGAAGGGTTGGTAAAAAAAATCTAGAACAAGTTCTGCAACATTTTACTTTGACACATGAATGAAACACATAGAGATCAAATCAAGGTATTAACACATCCATCACTTTCTACTTTTTGGCTTAAACAATAGAAATTTGTTCTCCCATAGTTTTTATAAGTAATGTTTTAAAAGTTTTAGCTTCGAAAAAAAAAGTGTATGTATTTATGATGTAACACATGTCTGAAATATGTATACATCATAGAATGACTAAACTGAGCTAATTAATATATGTATTACCTCACACACATTTTTGTGGTGAGAATACTTGTGTTAAACTCCTAGCAATTTTCATATAAACACTGTATTCCTCATCATGGAAATACATCTCTTGAATTTGTTCCAATTTAACTGAAATTTCATGTCCTTTGATCTACATTTCCATTCTTCACCCCCAGCAAATATTATTCTACTACTTCTCACCATCCAATTTAAAAATATTTTGTAGTATATACTACAGAACCCAGAAATGGACCCATAAAAATATACTCAAATTGATTTTTGACACAGGTGAAAAAAGCAACTCAAAGAAGGATAGTTTCACCAACAAATAGTTCCCACAAGATATCCATATGCAAAAAGATGAACTCTGACCTAGTAAGTTAAATATCCTATATAAAAATTAACTTAAAATGGTTCAATGACTTAAATGTCCAACTATAAAGCTTATTAGGAAAAAATATGTTCAAACCATATATAGTACCTAGAACACATAAAATACTCAATATTCAATGGTTTAATGTTATCTTAGTAAACTAGGAACAGAAAGGAACTACATCAAGCCAATAAAAAGCTACAAAAAGCTTCCAACAATTATTGCACTTAACGATAAGAAACTAGAAGGTTTTTCCCTATAATCTTAAACAAGGCACAATACTGCTTATCACTACTTCTCAAAGCTGCATTAGAAGTACTAGCTAATGAAGATAAGAAAAAGGAAAAAAGGTATAGAGATCAGAAAGGAAAGTATAAAACTGTCAGACAAAAAAATTTCTGAAACAGGTGATTGTAGCAATGGTCTAGTATATAAGGTTAATATACAAAAGTCAATTGCACTCCCACATACCAGCAATAAACAAGTGGAATTTGAAATGATAAAACAATACTACTTTTGTTAGCATCCAAAAATAGGTACCCAGGCATAAATCTACCAAAGTGCATACAATATCTATATAAAGAAAATCACAAAGAACACTGGTGAAAGAAACTTAATAATAAAATAAACTGAATGCTATTCTATGTGTATAGATTGAAGACTCAGTATTGTCAAGTTGTCTGTTTTCCCCACTTTGGTTTATATATTCAATTCAAGAACACAGTATGTGCAACTCAGCCAGACTGTCTCAAAAAAGAATGCTAAGGATACAACTTAGTGTGAAGACCCTGGGTTCAACATCCAATACTGCAAAACAAACAGTCTATTAAAAGGAATAATCAAACCTCCAAATAAAACCATCAAGTACTTTAGCACTGAAATAAGCAAATTACGCCTATTTTGTTGGCATAAAATGTAGGTAAAGTCACTGTCAAATCTTCACAAAATAAGCATCTTGATGTAACTCAAGCTGTTTTGACTAAGAATGTTGTAACTAGTCAAAAATCTGGAACAACAGAAAGATTGGGTAATTCAGAAAGGCAATATTCTGAAAGGGTATCCCACAGGTCAGCTCACAGATATAACAGAAGCCTAGAGATACACATGCAGTAAAGGAGGCAGAACCAAGGAAGGTGAATAGCCTGGAACTAAGCCAAGGACCTCCTACAGAAGCAGCTTAGCTGGGGATACTTCTGCTGCCAATACCAGGCAGGCTTTGGATGCCTAGAAGCTACTGCTGGTGCAGAATGACTTGTAAATATCTGCATCAGTGGCTCTACACTTAAGTCCCAAGTGTGAAAATCTGATACACTCAATCAAAACAAAACAAAAAACCCCAAAAAAACTACTATCACCACCACTACCATTAACAAAACACCACCAAATGCACACACCCACCCACAAGTATAATGCTAACTTGGTCTATAGCTCCACCACAAGAAATAATCAGTTTAGAAACAAAGCCCTGTCCTTTAGACATCAATTTAAGAAATTCAGAAGCTGTTTAGCTCCCAGTTGTTTTATTTCTAAGCTGGGTTCATAGTGTGGGTAAGCGAATATGTTTTTGAGTGACCATTACAAATCCACATAATTTTAAGGCTGTATTTTCTCAAAAAGCATCTTGTTCTATATTTGGGTAATGTTACACACAGAATTTCCCTTCCTCTAAGACAGTCATATGTCTGACATTACTAGCTCCAAGAAAGGAATCCTATTATGTCACAAAATATATTTTCAAATGGCATCTACTGAAAATCTCCTGATTCAAATATTCCAAAGAATACACTTTAAAACATGCTGCCCAGGGGCATCATGTAAGATTCTTTTCACACAATTATCATCACTTAAGTTGAGTTTTGTCCCTATTTTCAGATAGAAAACAGAGATTAAGAAAAAAATGTTTCCTGGTAAGTGAATGTTGGCACCAAGACAACATAAGTGCTTGTAGTAGGTGAGAATGAGAATATAGGTGTGACAGAATCTTTTACATTTAGATCTGATTGTTCAAAACACTGTTCCAAAATAACCTGGAATATACAATGAGAAACTAAGATACTGCCAATATTGAAAAGAGGAATTAGAGCCGGGCGTTGTGGCGCACTCCTGTAATCCTAGCACTCTGGAGGCTGAGGCAGGCGGGCGGATCTTTGCAAGTTCGAGACCAGCCTGGGCTACAAAGTGAGCCCAAGGTCAGCCTGAACTGCATAGTGAGACCTTGTCTCCAAAAAAAAAAAAAGAGGAATTAGGGAATGAGTTCCACCTAACTCTAGAGTAAAATCGATGAAATCACTATTAATGTATATAAAAAAGAAGTTATTCTGAAATAAATTTTTGGAAATGGCTTGCAGCCTTTGTTGGGTCACATCCAGAACCCCAAGCACCAAGCAATCTCTGTGTTTCATATCTACTTCCTAAACTTATGTTAGAAAGACAAGTCACTTTAATGAATTGTTATAAATAATCACCCATAACTGTTACCACTACTTAAGTACTTTTATTTTTTCGAACATTGTTTTACTTCCTCACTCACCCAGCCCTTACTTACCTGTGAAGTGTGAATCATGGTTTTGTAGATTTTACATCAAGAACAAGTGTTACAACTAAAATACACTGGGGGAAGTCATTTTTTAAAGGGTGACCACATTCGGCAGTAATCATTTTCAGTTGATAAAATTTAGAAATAATGACGTTCACTGACATCAATTGGAAGTTATTAATAACTGCAGGATTTCAGGTCCCACTCAGAACTAAGGAAGCAGAATCTGAATTTTAAAGCTCCTTAGGTGGAAGGCTGGAGATTTAGCTCAGAAGCATAAGCACCTGCCTGGTAAGCAGGAGGTCGTGAGTTTCATCCCCGGTACCAAAATTTAAAAAAAAAATCCTTAGGTGGTACATTTGTTAAAGTTTGAGAAGCACTAAATACAGGCTGATTCAATAAACCTGAGTTAGTCTCTGTTGTATCACTTTGTAATGATGGACAAACCCATTCTGTGTGCTTCTTTCCTCAACTGAAATAGAAATAATCTCACCAATTCCAAACCAATTTTAATCCAACACATTCTCTAGAGACCAGCAAAAGATTTATGTTACTTTCCTGATTAAAACCTTTGAAAGGCTTCCCTAAAACTCCCTAGAATATACAAACCTTAAACATAACCCACAGGGCCATGGCATGACTTGCCTTCTCAATCTCTTCTCTCTATACAACATTAGTCTTTCAATTTAGTTCTGGAAACACTCAAAAATTGTTTCTGGTCTCTAATCCAGTGCAAGGGCTATTAACACTACACTGTTCTACTCCTCCTTTTTCCACAGCTAGTTCTATTTGAGGAACTGACATTTAAACTAAAAAACCCAGAGAGGCTTCCCAGGAAATTCATCTAAAAATGGTCCCATTGTTATTTTTCTCTCTTTTTGATTTAGAGAAAAAAAACAAAACAGAAAAAAGGGTAAAAATACAGATTTTCAAAAAAAATAACAGCAAGAAATGACTAGTCAAAAAATAACAGTAAGAAATCTCTAGTTGATAAATTACATATTATTATCTTAGAAGTAGTTGTTCAAGTTACAAAATCAAAACATAAAAAATGGACAATGACAGTACAAACTATTCTGATGAACTAACAAAAACAGTATGGTTACCTATTTTTTTATTAGCTTACACTGCTTATTTCTTTTACAAGAAACATAACTGCAAATGCTAGTTTAATTTTCTACAATGTTAAACTCTTAAGCACCTAGTATCTTATCATGATAGCTAAGCAAATATTTGCAGAATAGAGTTCAGGAAAGAGGTATTCACTGAGAATAAAATCTCTATTTGCATAAGACAGACAATACTCAAAACCACAGGTCTGGAGATGATAGCTTACAGGTACAGAAGGAAGAAAGGATGCCCATAACTGAGTTCTTAAAATTTGTTTTAGTATTTAAAAGTGTGGCAAAGGAAAAAAACCAGTAATAGAGAGGCTAATGAGGTAAGAACAAAAATAGTTAACCATGGTATCATGAAAGACAGACGGCAAAAGTGATTATTGTATTTAATGTCAAAATGAGGTAATATTCACAGACAAATGTCCATTGGAATTGGACACAACCTAACAAGCAACAGTTTCTGTGGTCTGGCAAGAATGAAAACTAGTCTGGAGTCAGTCAGTGGACCAATGGGAAGTGAGACATGAGACGGGATAGCATGTGCAGCAATCATTTAAAAAATAGTAGCTGAATAGGATCACTGAAAGATTGAGGGTAATAAAGACAATAGTGACTCTTATGTGTATGCGAATTACCTTGTAAAGGGGATAATGCAGAGTTCCTAAGCAAGTTGATGGTAGAGAACTATCTAGCTTCTCATTATTTCACCTTAACACAATGAGCGTTTATATGATTTTGAGTAACTTACACAAATACTATCTAGTATTAGAACAATCTTTGCCCTAATACTGTAAATCTTGACTGGGTAACCTTTCCCTACATGCTTAACCTTGTATCTCTACCAATTCCCTGACTAAAATAAGAAAATGTTGGCCATGGGGTGAAGAAGCTAAAAATACCTGAGTAGAGAAGCAAGACATTTCATTACTTGTTTCATTACTTGTTTCTAGATGGCAAAACAAGACATAGTTCTATGTATGCTTCATGCTTTTCAGATCCTTCTAAATTTCCGATAAACTCATATAACCACTTATAATTAGAATTTTTCTCTTGTAAAATTTTAATTAGAGAAATTCAAATTAAGACCACACTGAGATTTCATCTCACCCCAGAAAGAATGGTCAGGATAAAGAAAACTACCAACAACAAATGCTAAAGAGGCTGTGGGGAAAAAGGAACTCTTCTGCACCGTTGGTGGGAGTGTAGACTGGTGCAACCACTGTGGAGGTCAGTCTGGAGATTTCTCAGAAAGCTGGAATTGGAAGTCCTCTTTGACCCAGCTATTCCACTTCTGGGCATATTCCCAGAGGAACTGAAAACATCATACCACAGTGATGTATGTGCACCCATGTTTATAGCAGCACAATTTGT
>PVJX010018232.1:0-36913 GCA_004027295.1 Dolichotis patagonum
CTGGCTTCCTGTCAGGGTGATGTCATACGCAGTAACTCAGTGGGTTCATGACCCCTTGGTGCATACAGGGAGGGTCTGAGAGCCCCTTTCACAAGGAAGCCAGGTGCAGTTAAAGCTGGGCACCTCCTACCGATGGCACGCTGCCCTCTCTGTGGGCAAAGGGTTGTGGAAGCTGGGGCTCACGTGGCCTGAGGGCTCCCCGGGCCTCCAGGAAAGTCCCCTCTGAGCTCCTGACAGTGACATCTCTTTCCTGCAAGCTGCTAGGTCAGGGTGGCCGTGTGGCTGCAATGGCAACCTGTAACCACCAGAGGGTGTCCTGGCCCAGCGCTGCTCAGCTGCACGGGGCTCTGCGAACCAAATGCTTTTTAATTGAAAATTTTTTTAATTCAAAAAGGATTTGCTGTTGGTAGTCGAGTGCAGGTTTTCCTTATGCAGGAGACTAATGTCTTGAGTAAACAGATCCAGACCCAAATCCACCTTCAAAGGTAGTCGCTGTTTGCCCGAGGGACTGAAAGAGCTTCCAGAAGCGGCCCTAGTCTCTTGGGCAAACATTTTGGGGACGGGCAATCTTGGGCAGAGGACAGCATCTGTGGGAAGGTTATCCGCAGCCTAAGGGGGATTATGTCGGGGGACATATGTTGAAATTTCATTTGGGGAGTTAAGGAAAACAAGAGCTGAGCGGGGTGCTTTTCTGCAGCCAAGATAACCTAAAAAGGGAAAAAAAATCTCAAGGGAGAGGTGGGGGCCGTGGCAGTCTGTGTGCTCCCCGAAGCCGGCCCCTTGGGTCTCTGTGTGCTCAGGCCGCGGGGTCAGGAGGAGGCAGGGGCGCCTGTGACGGCTCCCGCCCCCCGGGCCAGCACAAGTGCAGTAGGAATTCAGCAGTTCGTCTTCAAGGCCCATCTGCGCCTTCTCCGAGACCCAGCCCTGCTCCTGGCCACAAAGGCTGCTGGCCTGACTCCCCAGGACCTCTGCCTGGCCAGCACTGCTCCCCCAGCCTGCGGCCCATAGCGCCGGCTCCCCTGCCCTGATCCTGCCCTTGCTGCGGCCCAGCGCTGGGCCTCCCTCTCCCCTCAGCTGAGGCGCTGCCCAGGGCCTGGCCTCCCGTCACTGACCCCCATCCTCCCACCAGCCCTGACATCACAAGGGCCCTTGCTCTCCACCCACCCCATCCGTGTCACTGCCGCATCCAGTGCCAGCCCCAGAGTCCGCTTACCTTGGGGGGAGTTGAAAATGCAGACTCCCAGGCCTGCCCAGTCCTCCCAGCCAGGCCAGAATCTGCATCTCAGGAGGCCCAGGGGCTGGAGTTCGTGTCTCCCCCCAGGCGCCCTCCCCAGCCCCTCCTCCGGGGTGCAGGCTTGTCCTGTCACTTCATGCTCCCATACCCCCCTCCAGCCCTTGTCCCCACTTCCACACCCGTCCCAGGACTCTGCTGAGAGGAGCCACACTCTGTGCCTCCCCAGCCCACATGTCCTGGGTCTGGGCTGGTGTCTGATTGTTCACACCACTGTCCCCTCAGGCGCGGATGCTGCCATGCAGGTCCCTGTGCACCTGCTGTCCCTTGCCAGACCCCTTCTGTCCTCTAGAGATGAGAATGCCACTGGTTCCCAACCCTCTTTGTTTCCTCCCGGGGCCCCGTGCCCTCGAGCCACTGTGGGAAGTGGCACTTCCACGGGGCTATGCTGAGAGTACCTGCTCCACCCCCACTGCCCTGCGAGCCCTGGGAGGGAGAACTTCCCGCTCGTGCCTGGCCAGCCCTGGCACGGGCTGAGATCCGTGGGTACAGGGGAGTTCACACCTGCTGGTAGCCTGCATGTACCCAAGAAGCCACCAGGTGGCAGCATGATGCCACCTTTGCCGGTGCCACTGTCTGGGGCTGCCAGCCTCCAGCCACTGTTACCCAGGTGGGGGCCTAGGGCTGTGCCAGAGGCTCCGTTCTGTCACCCTAGCCTCACATCAGGTTTGAGGTCACATCATAGGTCCGTCCCTGACCAAGAGGAACAGTGGTCTCCTCTAGCAGCAGGAATCAGGGGATTCCTGTTCTGTAGGCTGGTGGGCGGGGAGGTGGCAGCACAAGCTGGCACTGACCTGCATTGGCATCAGGGCACGGGGCACTGCCAGTGCTTATGAAAGCAATCAGCTGTCCCCCTCTGAGCCTGACGCCCCTGAGGTGTTCCCACAGCACACGTGCAGCTCACGTTCATCACCCGTGTGTGCCCCAGCGGGCAGCCCCAGCCGCTGTTGGTGGACACTCGGGGAACCATCAGCACCTCAACATGGCCACGGTCTCCTGGGTCCCCTGGACTGACTGCCTCTCTGTCCCCACCCTCTCTCCCCGCAGTACGAGTACAGCTTCCGCACGGAGCAGAGCGCCGCCGCCAGGCTCCCGCCCAGCCCCACCCGGTGCCAGCAGATCCCGCAGTCCTGAGGCGCCAGCGCCTCCTCGGGGAGAAGACGCCTCCACCCGGTGCCCACACTACTGACACGGCGGCTGGGGCTGCGGGCTGCTCCCCCGCCCACCCTCCTGCCTCTCTTCCTGCCAGCCCCCTCCCACTGAGTGATCGGGACTCTGGGCAGCTGAGCGGTCACGCGCGGTCATCAGCTTGCCCGACAAGGCTCCCCAGCCTTCCTGGGGGTGCCGTTCATAATCGCAACTAATCTGTGTGTGCCGTAGTGACCCACAGCTCCTAGCGTGTCTGTGTGACAAGTTGTACTGCAAAACACCTCACCCACCCATTGTCCCCAAGGCTCCCAGTGACACCCTCTGGCTCCTGTCCTCCATGGGAATCCCACGAAGCCACTGTTTCCCTCCTGGAAGACCCTCGGCTTGGCTGCCCCCCAGGGGATCCCCTTGGATCCAAGGTTACCAGGGGGCAAGTCCCTCTCACCAACCGGGTCAAGTGGCCCAAGCATCTCACTGCAGCCCAGAGACACGGGGAGGGAGGAGCCAGTGGGCCAGGACCAAACCCTGCCCCGCAGTGGACACCTGTGGCATCTTCATCTGGTCCACACACTGGACACCCAGAGGCTGGACAACTGCAGGCCCCTGCTGCCACCACAGAGGGGACTTCACTTTCTGGGGAGACAGCTGAGTGACCAGTGAGCGCGGCTGCCAGGACGCCAGGCTTGTCTACGTACTCCCTCCGCCAAGGGCTCATCCTCGGACACCCATGTGCCGGCAACAGCTCCACCTGCCTCAGCCCGGTGCCCTGACCCAGTGACCACAGGGCATACTCTGAGGGTGCCCAAGTACATGGGCATCCAGTTACTCCCAGAACCAGGCTATCTCTGAGGGATCTGCCAGCAGGAGCGAGTTGGCCCAGAAAGCCCTGTGCCTCACACCTCTGCTCGGGCCAGCACCAACATTTCTCTGCAAGAGTCCACTGGAGGTGCCCAGTCCAACCCACACTGACTGCCAGGAGACCAGGGCTCACTGCGTCCCTCAGGGCCCAAACCCTCACCCATGAGTGGGCTGCTTCACTGAGACGCTGACAGGGTTTCTCTGGGCTCCTCAGAATGTGGGTGTCTGGCATCTTTGGGGTCCCAGAGAGGGGCTCTGTGGTCATGGGGACTTCCAGAGGGCTCAGAGACTGGGGGTACAGTACAGATCCCCCTGTCTGTGGTTCCATAGATGGGCCATGGATGATGGGTAGCCAAGGTGCCCAAAAAACAAGAAGATGCCGTGGCTGGCAGGGCTGGGGCGGGACCCAAATACCTCATGCACCAGTGTCAGGCCCTGTGTCCCCGGGGCATCTCTGTGGGTTGGCCTCTCTGCCACCGCCAGCCTCCATCTTCATTCAGTACCTCTTCATTGCTGGGTGTTGGGACGTGGTCACTTGGTCCCCTGCCACAAGACCTACCTAGGTTACCCCCCCTGGAGGGCTGGCTGTCCCATACCACCAGGCACTCGGCTCACTTGCCAATACCCGAAGGCCCAGGGGGACCCATTTCAGGGCTGGTGCTTAGCAGGACAGAGCAAACGAGCCGACCCCAGCATCGCCGCCAGGTGAGCTATCTGCGTCCTGGAGGCACCGGGGCACCTGCGGACCTGTGTCTACTGCTGATTTTGTGGTGACGGACCCCGCATCAAGTGGTCTGCACAGCTGGAGGCCAGCAGAGAGGGGTGGTGGCCAGCAGGCCGGGGACAGCGGCAAGGCTGGAGGCAGAGTGCCGGGCTCCCCTGCCCACTTAACTTGGTTTGTGCGCTGTCCTCGCCCTCTTTCCATGCCTGGGTCCCTGGATGGAAAGAGTCTGATGCCTGAAGAGGCTCAAAGGTGGCAGCAGGAGTGAGGAAGGGGCACCCGGAGGCCCCACGGACGCTGCTGCAGGGCCACCAGGAAGAGTGGCTGTGCGGACTCCGGCAAGCCGGAGAGACCTCTGTGGCATTGTGGACTTAGACTAAGGATAACCTTGACTGCGAACGTCATGACATCGGCAGCTTAAGCTAACTGGGCAGTGACAGTGTTAAGGACCCCTGGGTGTCTGTGGTAGATTTTAGCTGCTCCCAACCCTCTGTTTCATGCCTCCTGAGAGGCGGGAGGATAAGCCAGCCACGGGCGACTGCACGCATGCACACCTGCGTGGGCGCAGGCGGACCACAGGGCCCAGGGTGGAGCTTGTCCCCGTATCTGGGATCCAGCAACCTTTCAAGTCCCAGGGGACCCCTTTCTCCCCCACCCCTCTGCCCACCATGGAAAGGAAGCACAGGATTCTGTTGGAAGTGTGAAGGGCCACAGCCTCTCCCCTGGGTCCCCTCTGGCTTGTCCCACAGCTGCTGCTGTCCCTGCCCAGCACGCAGCGTCCCTCTGAAATGACTAACCAGAGCACAGGATCCCTACCCCTCTCCTAAGGAAACACAGTCCCCTTCAGAGGGCCTCGGAAGTAGCCCGGAGGTGCCAGGGAGCCGTGGTGTCTTTCAGGTTCAAATTTTATCACCAGGCCTTGCTCCCCACCCCAAGTCCAAGAACAGTGCCAGCCACGGCCTCTGTTACTTGGAGAGATGGACACCTTGGCCTCTGAAAGAGCAGGTTAAATCCACACCTGACCCACAGCTGCCTGTGGCCGGTGGCCCCCAAGTACCCCAAGCAGAAGGCAGTGGGAGGGTACAGGGACTGACGCTGAGCCCCTCCCGCCAGGCGCCAGGCCAGGCAGTCTAAGCACATTTCTCCTGCGGTCCCCCTAGAAAGGGCCAGCAGCAGATTCCCTCTGCCCCTCCTTATAAATGAGGGATCTAAGATGGATCCAGGTGGGCACAGGCTGGCAAGTGACAGACACAGGACCTGGCCCTGAGACCCACAGGGCCAGTGTCCTCTTGTAAGCACAGGTCTCAGACTGGCCACTGTTCCCGGTCCCGTGACTGATGCACTTCCCAACTGCGGTCACCACGTCACGTTGTGCAGTGGGCACGGAGCGTGGGTCGGGAGCCCCCATCCTGCCCCTTGCATGTAGCCAAGGGCTCCGCAGCCCGCAGCTGCTAAGAACCACACAAAAACAGCTCATGGATAGGTTCGTGTCTACCTGACCCGAAGCAAGGCCCTCGCCCACTGTGTCCAGCTCCCTGTGGGGCAGCCTGGCACCTCGGGGCAGGCCGACTCTCTTCATCTGTTCCAGGCGCAGGCCTAGGGGCTGCTGAAACCATCTCCACCGGAGACGGGCGTCCGCCCGCTCCTCACACTGTGCCAGCCCTGGACAAAGCCCTTAGGAACGGCCCCTTTACTGCGTATTTATTCAAGGTGACTCTGTACTTGGCAAAGGGAAGATTCACTGTGTGATTGTCTGTATTCTTAATATAATTTGTTAAATAAACGTTTGTTTTCATCCTTTTCCTGGTTTTGCTGTTGTGTCTCAAGCCACCAGAGGTCAGTGTGCCCCCAGGGTGCTGGTGGTGCTCCTAGCTTCCCTCTGCCAGGCGGGCCTTCCAGCCTTCTAGAAATTGCTGCTCTGCCCCCTTTAGTTCCAGTGACCTGGTTACCAGCCAAGGAATTAGCATGGCTGCAGAGCCCAGCTGTTTGCTGGCTGCAGAGGGAGGAAGTCCCGGTGGCCACGAGGCGGGATGGCCAGGAATGCCAAGCGTGCTTTCATCTCCTGTTGCCCCGAGCCCTGTCTGTGGGGTGCAGGGTACGCCCGGCTGTCAGGGTGTCAGGAACACGCTGAAGCTCCTGTCCTTCAGGCCTGTCCCAACGGTTCACCTGCCGGCAGGACGCCGCTCCACATGGGCAGAGCGGCTGGACAGAGGCAGCCTGGGGCTCCCGAGCAGCGCCGCTCGGCAGCTCAGGTTTCACTAGCAAAGCTCTGAGCCTCCCTGCCGGTGACCTTTGCATTTCTGGACTCACGTCTCAGCCTAGGCTGTCACTGCCCGCAGCTCCTTTCACGCTAGGCAGAAAGGAGTCACCACCCTTGGCTCAGCTCTCAGCTCCTGGGCACAGGGCGGGTCCCCACAGAGCATGACTCCACCAGCCCCGCTCCACACCCCAGTCTCGCTCACCCCACCCGTCTCTCAGGTCTTCCCCGCGGCAGGAAGAGCCTCTGCCGCCTCCTGACCCGTGATCTTCAGCACCTGCCCAGCACCACTGACAGAATGGGCAGCTGCCCGCCCTCAAGGACTTCTGGGAACATGGTGGGAGGACATAGGACATTAGCGTCCAGCAGAGATGGAGCCACACGGCAGCTCACTCTTTAGGATCTAGGTTCTGTCAATACTCACAGAATGCACGAAGTCTCTTCTGGCCAGTGTCTGGGGGCTCAGGCCCTGTAGGGGATGGCGGGCGGGTGGGTGCCCAGGCCGGTGGGTGTGGTCTGCAGATACCGCACACGATCATCCCTGGAGGAAGCACACAAGCCCAGAGCACCAGGTCACCAATACAGCCGAGCCTCGGGAGCCAGGCCAGGCTGCAGTGGCTCCCCCTACCTGTCCTGTGGCCACCTGCCCTTGGGAACCTCACTTTGCATACCAGCATCACGATGCCCATGAGCCTGGCACCAAGTCTACTCATTTTCTGTCTCGTGATCCCCAGTCCAGAGTCCCAGAAGAGACTCAGGGCTCAGGCGGCCCTTCTGCCCCTGGCAGCTGTGGCTCAGGGTGGCAGCACGGGGTGGGCACACGGAGAGTGTGGAGCAGATCCATAGGTTCACACCCTTAGGGGAGGGAGGGGACAGAGTCCCTGCTGGGAGGAGGGAAAGAGCAGGGCTCCTGAGAACCAGGCCACTCCAGCAGCAGCTCTGCCAAGAAAGAGGCCGTGGGGTGGGCGGGGCATCATTCATCCTGTCATCCATCCAGGTCACACTGTGTGGCACCCGCCCCCCCCGCCCCTCTCCTCCCCTGCTCCTCGGGCTGCCCACTCCCAGCCAAGCCACAGCCGCCTCCCTAGAGCTCAGGGCCTCCCAAGTTCACCCCAACATCCTCTCCTTGATTTGCCCTTTCACTGGTCCCCCTGAGTGCCAGCTGTGCCATCCCAGGGCACCCCCTGCTGGTCTCCACCTGGGCACCCCAAAAGCACGGTGAGCCTGGCCCACCCAGAGGTGAAAGCACTCTCTTCTTTGAATCCTGAACTGCTCCCCCTCCCGTCTTGCCTCAGAACCCCTAATCATCCATCATCACCCCCAATCTCCCATCCCTCACCTGGGGCCACCCCGCTTACAGCTGGACAGCTGTCTCCCCTGTGTGTGTCTTTAACCCAACTCCACCTTCACTGCCTCGGCACCTCCCAACGTAAGACCGGAGCTGGAGCCCCTTGGGGTTCAGAAGCCTCCCTCCTGGGTCTGAGTCCCTGGTGGCTCCCCAGACCCTTGGCTTTATGTCCCTCCTTACCTTTGCTTATGCCCTTCCCTCTGCCCAGCATTCTGCCCCCCGCTTTTCTGCCCGGTAGACTTCTGTTCCCCTCTCCAGCTTCTGCGCCTCAGTGTGATAAGTGTTTTGAGCCTTTGGAGGCAAAGATGATGATTCTCCCCTGTCCCTTGAGCACAGGGTACCATGTGTCACTGGACGGCAGCCACTTGATCCTCTCACTGAATTCTGTGCTCCTGGAGGAAGGTGTCCAGGTCCCATTTATCATCACCCTCCTACCGCGTAAGTATTCAAGTCCCCAGCCTAGAGAATGGCAGGCATCAGCAAAGACTCTGAATGAGCCCCTTGGCACTGGTGGGGCAGACAAATGGAGACCAGGAGTCCAGCGACCATGACATCCAGCACCGGACAAGTCCTGAGGTGGCCTCAAACATACCAGAGACCTGGTGTGAGAGCCAGGCCTCGATGGTTCACCCCAGGAAGGGCCTGGCTCCAACCCAGCCAGTCCACAGTGGACTAGGAATGGATCTGCCACCAGCTGCTCGCTCTCGGCCGAGAACCCAGCTCTGGGGAGGCCAGAGAAATGGGGAAGGGCACCAGTGACTCATAGGACCCAACGCTAAAGCTACAAGGGGCTTGTTTAGGTCCCGAAGGCCAAGAGTCAGCAGCAGGCTGGGCTGAAAGGCGCTGTTGGGTTTGGAACCTTCAGGAAACCGGGTATAGTGCAGAGAAACGAGGCCACTAGGCGCTCCCCAGGCTCTCTCTCTGCATTTGCTCCCTGGCTGCCATGAAGGGAAGGGGCCTCCTCTGACCTGACTCCCACCATGACATTCGCCTCACCAAGCTCCAAAGCAACAGGGCCTAGCAACCCTGGACTGAAACCTCTCAGATGAGAGGGGAGGGAGCTGGTGGGGTGGCCATGTTCTCTCTCCCACAGTACCCTGCGTGGTCATTTTTACCCCTCCACAGGTGTGAGACAGGCAATAGCCTTGGGGGGACATGGCTGGAGCCCCCGGGGTGGCTGGGCGGGGCCTTGAGCTCACGCCGCCTCCTCCTCCCCAGAAAGATGCTACCAGAGGCTGCCCTTGGGAATGGCACTGCTGGGGCCAAGGTCTCGCAAGGTTCTGAGGCTCTGGCATTCCTGATTTGGGGCAGAGGGGCCACACAGGCAGAGGATGGCAGAGGTTAGAGCACCCAAGGTGCATCCTTGTCCTCAGGAGAGAGGCACAGAGTTCTCAACCTTAGCTGCCACCGGGACTTCTGTGCCCACACCCCATCCAGACTGATTCGAGAAGAACCTAGGGGGGCGCCGAGGACACTAGCACGTCCAAGCTCCGCAGGTGGTTTCAGTGCATAGCTCAGCTAGAGAGTAAATTCCAGGCTTTCGGTCCTTTCCTGGAATTATGGTTTGAATCTCAACTGTCCCTGAAGGCTCATGTGTTAAAAGCTTGGTTGTTGGGCATATGGCACCACTGGGTGTGGAACCTTTAAGAGGTAGAAGCCAGTGCAAGGATACTGGGTCACTAGGGACATGCCCCTGAAGAGGACGCTGGGACCCTGGCCCCTCCTCTCTTTCTTTGCCTCCAGGTCACCATGAAATGAACAGCCCTTCTCCAACCAGCAGTCTCTGCCATGATGTTCTGCCTTGCTCCAGGCCCAAGGCAATGGCACCAAGTGACCACGCAATGAAACTTCTGACACCTTGAGTCCAACAACTGTTCCTCCCCGAAGTTGTTTATCTCAGGTATTTTGTCACAGCAACAGAAAGCTGACTTACCACCCAAAAACACGTTCGCAGCCAGCTGAGCTGCATCCCAAGGAATAGTGAGTTGACACAAAAAACAGGCACCTGAAGAGCTCATCCATCAAAAGAAAAAGAGATGAACAGCCTACTGCAGGCATCACAGTCCAAACGGAACCCGAGTTTCCTATAAACAGCGTCCTCCCAGAGACAAAAGTGCGCCCTGGGAATGTTACACAGGGCGGGTTGTTTTGCATAAGAGCCCATCAGTTCTGAAATACACACCCAATAAGAAAAAGCCATCTGCAAGAAAAGATAAATCAGCAGTTGCCCTTTAGAATTTTAATACACCTCTCTCAGAAACTGTAGTCGAACTGATAAAACCTGAGCAAAGATGCAAAAGATTTGAACTTTCAACCCAATATGGAACCAGCGCCATTAGAGAAGTCATTAAAGAAGCCTCAAGAAAGTCTCAGTATCATGCCTAAGGTCACCTCTGATCACCTGGTGATACAGTTAGAAATTTATGACAGAATGACAACATTTTAAACTTGTACCAGATCGCAAAACTCAAAACATACAACTAAATAAGAGGAAATCGTAAGGGAAGTCAGCAGCACTTTAGAGCAAAATGAAAATGAAATTGCCACACATCAAAATTCATGGAAAACAGTTGTAGTAAACATAATGACTCTATTTACCCAGAAACGAAAATACCTGAAAACCAACTAAGTTGTCATTTGAAGAAAGGAAGAAAAGAGCAACAAGTAAATGAAAAGAAGCAGGAAATAATAATTTTTTAAAAGAATCCATGAAATACATAAAACAAAGACGAATTATGAAAAAAGCCTCAATTTTGTCCTTTGAAAAGACTAAACTTAAATGAGAGAGAGGATGGAAATAATAAGGGTTTAAACAAGAAATTCTGCCTACATTTTTCCATTTCTTTTTTTCCTCCATTCTCCCTTCCTTTCCCATGCTCAGTCTCCTGTTCCTCTTCCTATTTGAGAAAGACCTCCTTCTTCCTATTTTCTTATTTTGCTCTTTATTTATTTTGGGGTTTCTTATGTAAGAGAAACCCTGCAGTATTTAAGCTTGTGTGTCTGATTTATTTCACTTATTATTATGCTCGCGAGGTCCATCCATTTTTCCAGTGACTCAAGTTTATCCTTCGTAATGGCAAACTAGCTTCCCATTGGGTATAAATATCATCTTTTTTTATCCATTCGTCTGTTGATGGACATATAGGCTGCTTCCAAGATTTAGCTGTTATGAATTGTGCTGGTGGGCAGGAGAAGGGAGGGAGGGGCGGGTTGGGAGCAGAAAACAGGATTAAGATGTGTTACAGACATGTCGCAACTCCGCATGACAAATGTAATCATGTTGTAATGAAGCGTGCTAATAAAAACTTAAAACTGAAATCAGCTACAATATAACAATTAACTAAAAAGAGTATCTTAGTAATCACACATCATTAAATATCTGGAAAAATCTGTATAAAAATAAACAACTATTAAACAGTTAAATCAAAGATCTCTCCCCTTTCCTTCAATCTCCCCCAAACCAAACATCAATCATATGGCTGAGTTTACCCAGATTCCCAAGAAATAAGAAACTTTTGCTGAAACAACTCAGTCTAGAACACAGGAAAAGGAAGGCCACCCCATTCATCTGACACCAGAGCAGGTAAGGGTGATACAGGTACAAAATAAATTAGAAGCTTTTTTTTTTATGATCATGGGTGTAAAATTCTCAATGAAATATTATCGAACTATATTCAACAGTATATTAAAAAATCATTCTTGAAGACCTCATAGGTATCATTCCAAGAATGTTCAACCCTGAAAATGGCCATTTGTGTGTCACTGCATTAACAATCACTATAATCATCCCAACACGTGCAGAACATGCATTTGGCAAATACCTTACCACAGACCTCTATAAGCATCTTCTTCAGGGCAGGGACAGTCTACTTTGCCACTATCACTGTTTCCTCAGGGTGAAATGGAGGTCTAAGCTGATGCCATAAGATAAGAAAAAGAAATGAAGTGTAGGCCTGCGGCTGTAGCTCGGTAGGAGAGCACTTGCCTAGCACGTCAGAGGCCGCAGGCTCCATCCCCAGCACTGCTGTAAGCAATGAAGCATAAGGACTGCAAAGGAGAAGAGGAAGCCAGCCTTCTTGGCAGGTCGCGTAATCATCTACCTATGAAACCAAACAGAACCAACAAATGGTTCAAACAAGTGACAGGGTTGGGCAAGGTTGCTAGAAACACAGAAGCAGCTCCCCCCAATGAACAGCTTACCTCTCTCCGTGGCGGTGAGCCCGCGGCTCGCGTGCCACAGCGGGATGTTTGTGTCCTTGAAAGATCTGAAAGGTTCACCATCACCGCTCTGTCTGAATAACAACCAACAAGGAAATAAAATAGAAAATAAGAGAATCATAAGATAGCTAGGGATTAACAAGGAGAGGCAAGGCTTCTCTGCAAAGACACTCAAAAGACAAACGTATCTAAATAAGCAGAAAGGCATTCTATATTTATCTTATCACTCTAAAATCCCTTTCCACAAGAACATTATAAGTTTCAGGAGAGCAAGGAGCCTTTGTCTAGCATACGCCCTAAGATAGGGCAGTGTCTGGGTACGCAATAGGCTCCTGTTAAATATGTGTACAATGAATTAGTGTGAAGAGGTCCGTCTTCTCTAATTAATACGTGCAGCAAAATTCAAGCAAAAATAAATAAAATCTTTTGAACCACAAATTCTTTTTTACAACAAAAAGTGTATGTAAGAGTTCTGGCAGAATTTGACAAAGTTATTCTAAAACGATAAAACGTTTATGGGAGAATAACAGTCCACATTCAGTATCCTTTTACAAAGCAAATATTAAGGAGAAGGATTCGCTCTTCCAGAGACAGACTCTGCAAATCTAATGAAAACAGTGTGACACCACTTGGCTGTAAGGCTTCAGTAACAAGAAGCTGGGCATGGGAGTCGAGGGAAATATGCGATTTTTCTATAAATCTAAAACTCCTCTAACATTTCAGTAAAATAGCTTTTCAAAGCAGTGTGGTACTGATCCTAAAATAGGCACATGGTGATAAGTGGTCCAGAGGAATTGTCTCACTTCGTGGACACACGGACGCAATGCTGTTGCACACGAATCTAGAGGTGGAACTGAAGGCTTATAGAGCAGGCTGAGCAGCGGAATCAGGAAATACCTCTGGCGGTCTTCTCAAGCGACCGCAGCAATCTCCAAAATGGTTGTAGCAACCTACACTCATGCCAGCAGTGTATGGACAATGTCAATGGGTCCAGAGCCTTAATAAAAAATCAGGCACTTTAAGACTTTTTCAAATTAGCAACTTTATGAGATGTGATGTATCCCATTATAGTTGAAATTTATCTTTCCCTATTGACTAAGAAGCTGGGCATCTGTTCATGTGTTTATTGGACATTTGTATATCTTTTGTGAAGATCTGTATCTGGGTTACTTTTCTGTCATTGCTGAGACAAAATACCCAACTCCCAAAATGAAGGAAGGAAAGGTTTATATAGCTCATAGTATTTTGGAGGTTCCAGTCCATACTCAGCTGGGTCTAAGGCAAGGGGACATGGCAGCAGCAGATACCAACGGCAACAAGACCAAAAAGGGCAAAAGCGAAAAGCACACCTCCCGCCCTCCTTTACACTGTATTCACCCTGGGCGGTACAGCATTCACACTGTCAATCCCAGCACATGACAATGAACAATCACAAATGCTAGATTCAGCTACCTCCATGTCTGCATGAGGCTTTGGGGGGGCCATCCAAACATAAACCATAACAATCTAGTTTTTTGCCCACTTTTCTATTGGGTTTGTCCTCTTTGCCTTCCTTTATTCCTTATATTCCTTATGTATTTTCAAAGCAAGTCTTTCACCCAACATAGGTGCACATGCCTGTCCCCTCTCTGGGGCCTTCCTCAGTCTTGGTATCTTGTAATGAGCAGAAATGAGTTTGGTTCAGTTACCATCTTTTCCTTTATGGTTGTCCCTTCCTGTTTAAGAATCTTTGCCTGGTCTCCAGAACTCTTTGAAAATGGCTCTAATTTCTGGCGATACCTTCCCTGGGAGCCAGGTGGGGAAGCTGCCTGGAGGAAACAAGGTGTGAGCTCTAAGAGGTGGCCCTGGGGTGAAAGACATTCCATGAGGGGTGAACAGACGGCAGGTGTGGCATTTGCTCGCTCATGTCAGTGGCTATTTAATGAGTCACAGTGGGTCACTAGGCATCACCAAGTCTTGCAGCCAGGGATTTCTCCAAATGAGGAAACCGAGGCCCAGAGAGTACTCAGAAGCATCCGGGGCAGTTTAGAGACCTGACTGCAGAGCAAGGCCGGACACAGTCAGATCATGGCCATCTGAAGGGTGCTGTCTGTCATGGGGTGGGGGTGCAGTGTTAAAGGAGAAGATGGCTCGTGAGGTCAGACAGAGCCATCCCAGGTCTGTCACTTCACTTCACTGCAACCGTGGGCCTCCAGGCTAACGATAACCAGCCACACAAGGCTTTTAGGCAGAGAAACTGAGGTCAGACCACCTACACAGTCAGCCTCTCTATAAGAAGGGGAATCACGGCGTCTAGGTGTTGGAATGGAGGCCCCGCATAAGGCCTTTGGCAATGGGAAAGGCCCACAGGGCACCTCCAATGTGGGCAGGAAGGGCTGATGATCTAGAGCCATGAGACCTTAGCCAGCCAATACCTGTCCCCCAGTGTGGGTGGTCCTACTCTGTGCAGAGGAGTGGGGTGCTTGGGGTCTGAGCCAGTACTCCCACCCCAGACCCCTGCACCTGTGCATCAGAGCTTCTGTTAGGGTCGGCAACCTGCTTGAGGACCACACCTCCCACCCTAGGGTGACTCCCTGCAGGGGCCAGGACAGCCTGTTGTAGGTCCCAGGTAAGGCACCTTGCAGCACAAATCCCATTCGTGGATGGGGGTGGGGGTGGGGCTCTCCCACACACTTCTCTTTAACGCCAGGGCAGGAGGGTTGCCAAGCAGCATGGCTGGATGCCCTCAACCCCTTGGTACTCAGTTCCCCCAGGATTCCACCCGCAGGGAGCTGGCTCGCCCCCCCCCAGTCAGCCACACCCAGCTGCTGCCTGCACCCAGCCCAGTGCCAGTCCGGGCTGTGCTCCTCGGGTCACCCCATCCATGCTCACCGCGGTGACTCCTGAGCCTCTCACAGGGAAAGCAGAGCTGCGGAGCTCCCCTGACCACTGGAAAATAAATCCACTGGCTTTGCGCTGCAGACGTGTGTTTGGAAGGAGGCCAGCCACAGCTGAGTAGCCCGTGTAGACCCACAGCTCTGGGAGAGGACAGGCCCCGCCCAGCCGCCCCAGCCAGCCTCAGAGAAGAGGGAGGGAGCCTGGGCCTAGGGACCAAGAGCCCCCAGCCCTACCACCACGCCACATATACTGAGCCTCAGCCTCCAAATGTGTAAAGCAGGGAGGCCAATGGTCCCTGCCTTGAAAAGCTGACAAGGTTAAGATGTATATGTCACTGTGGCCCAACTTCCAGGCCTTAGGCAAACTGAAGGTACCTTCCTGGGCCTTGATTTCCCCAGCTGTAAAATGGGTTTAATGAAAGCCTTTCAGGGTCACTGTAGGCAGAAGACTGCAGACCACTGCCTGACATCTATTCCCTCTGTCAATGGGGTGAGTGGTAATGTGCCTTCAATTATAGGGTGTCACTTAGGGACCCTCATGTCCCTAAGTGCTGCTGGCCCGACACAGAGAAGGATGCTCCCTGGTCCGTAACTTGAAGAGAAGACTCACTGACTGGCCCACAGATGTCTGCACAAAGGCTTAGGGGCAGTGCCTTCCCCTGGCCAGTCTTCAGGGCCCTCTCTGCCTGACAGAGCAGGGAAAACCACTCATTTTTGACCACACCCAGAAAATGAAAATGGCCAAGGCATCTAATCCTCCCCTTCCTTCTGGCAACTTACACAGTCCTGACCTGAAACCAAGCCAAGATATTAAACGTGGCATGCACGCCCAGGCCAGAGTACAGGTCTCCCCCCACAGCCAGCCTCGGGGACCGGGCAGCAACGCAGGGTTCTTGCTCAGTCTCGGCTTTGCCTTGGCCAGGCCCAGCAGCCTGTACCACAACGCGCCTCCCAGCGGCTGACCTGAGGAGCGCCTGCGAGCCCAGACTTCCTTCCCAGCCGGGGCTGCTGCCCAGCCCTACTCTCCCCTGCCCCCAGAAAAATATTTGGAATGGTCTTGGACTGAAATGAGATTAATCCTCAGCTCCCTGACAGTGTCTTCAGGCATGTGTTTTTATAACCTCCCTTTCAAATGAGAACCATTTGTCGCTGGGAAGCTAGGGAGGCCCTGCCCTAACGGCTGGGCCAGACATCACTGCCACCTGATTGAATGTCATGGGCAATGCCAGGGGGGCAGGGCCAAGGGGAGGGTGGCAGGTAGATGGCACTGGGCTCCACTGCTCCCTGCCCTGAACCTGACATCAGCCAGTGGCCAAAGCTGGAGGATACAGGTTCCAATCCTGATTCTCCTCCACCCCACTCTGGCCTGTCTGAGCCTCGCTCTCCTCACATGTACGATGGGGGCTGCGCTGGCCTGTGCCCCTTGGTGATGTGCCCGGGCTGGGTGCCTGGAACACAACAGACCCTTGATGCCTGCTACTGAAAGGTGTCAGTGCCTGTGGAAGGGCAGGTCCTCCCAGCTGCGGCCACACAGAGGGTGGCAAATGTCCATCCTAAAAGAGGCCCGAGACTCTGCCTGCTTCCCAGGCTCTCCCCTAAGCAAGAAGGTAACCTGGCCAAGAATCAGAGCGCTGGTGCTTTAGTGCATAGAAGTTCACTTTATAGATGTGACCATGCGGCCTCTTTAATTAACTCTGAGCCCTTGGTTGGTGGCCTCCTCCCTCGGCACAATCCCCCAAGCCTCCAAGTCCTGTTTGAAGTTTGCAACCCCCCCAACCCCGCCATCCCCACTTGCTGAAGTGGTGAGGGACCCTCAGGGCTCAGCTGGGAGGGATTTATTGGGGAATTTCAATCATGGGGTCTTGGCTCAAAAACTTATTGCTTCCCCAGAAGTTTGGTGCGGGTGGAACCGAGACCTGAAGGATGTGCTTGGATGGGTGCTGTCGGAGCCCGGAAGTCCACCTGGGTCTGTTGGAGGATTTTCGGCCTCTAGCATGGAAGGAGAGCGCTCTGGCCAGCAGAAGGATGCAGGCTCTGCGAGTGTGGAGGTACTGGGCTCATTCACCTTAAGGAGCTGCCTAGAGACAGGGTTTCCAAGCTGGGGATGTGCCCGGTGGCAGAGGGTTTGCCTAACACGTGCAAAGCCTTGAGTTCCATCCCAGCTCCTGGAACTTTTTTTTTTAATCCACCTTGGTTCTCACCCCTCCCTCAGCTGAGACAGGTTTGGGCAGGTGTCTGATGGCTTCGGTGTCAGCCCCACATCCTGAGGAAAGTAGGCCACAGATCTGGGCCGCAACCCTGAGCCATGAGCTGCCTTTCTTCTTAGCCATGTGGCTGGCCTCCCCCAGCGCGACCCTCAGCGGTTCTCAGACTAAGGTGGAGCCCACGCTCCGCGTTGGAGCCGAGCCAGGAGGGTCCCCGACAGAGGCCCCCTGTGCCCGTCATTTCTCTCCCCCTCGGGGCAAAGCTGACTGGTTCCCTTTCTCCGTGAGGCCTCTGCAGTGATGGATGGGCTGTGGCCCCACTGCTGTGGCCCTGGGGAGAACAAACATCCTTTGCAGTCTCTGGCGAAGCCTCCCACTTCTTGCTTAACAAGTGCTGAAAGCGGCACGCACAGAAATACCCGGGCTTCCCGTGACTAACGAGATGACCACATCAGGCGGCAGCGCTGGGGGACAGGCGCGAGCCGGCCCGAGGGTCCCCCGAGCGGAGCGGAGCGAGGCGTCCTGTCCCCTCCCAGGACGCTCCGCCAGCTGCGCTTTGAAGCCCAGCGAGGCCGCCGGGGCTCGGAAGGGTGGAGCGGGGCGCAGGGCCGGGCGCCTCCGCCGCAGCACGACGCGATGCGATGTGTGTGGATTCCCCGAGATAAAGGAGCCTCCGCTTGGCCGACTAATGCTGAACCGCTCTTTTCAAAAGCCCTTTCAGATGGTTTCACTTCTCTGCCCGCTTTGTTGAAAGATGTAAAAATTTCAAACCACCACAAAGTAAACATTTCAAAACCCTCTCTTTTCAAAATCAGTCACATTTTCAAAAATCCCTCGAATTCCACCCCGCCACCGCCACCACCACCACTGAGCTTTCTTTTGCAGAATTTTGGAGTGTTTTTCATTAATTTAGAAACAGCCCAGGTAAGAGCTGGTGATTTCGGGCTGTGTTTTACCGGCGGGAAGTAGCTTTGTTATTTAGTAGATATATTAGATAAGTCGATGTCTTGTCAAAATCAAGCAGGTTTTCTTTATTAGGGTGAAATCGTAATGAACTCATCTGCTTCTAATATTTATAAAGAGAAGAGAGGCCATTAATTCTACCGCTTGTGAATAAAACCATCTGTGATTTCTTTCCATTTGATGGGTTTTGGTTTTAATATACATTTTTCACAAATAAGCACAGAGATTTTTTGGTGAAAATGTCACATTCAGGATCTCATAAAGAAAGAATGCAAAGAGAGGAAAACTAAATGTTTTGTTAGCTAAGTAATTTCTCACCTTGCAGAGCAGGGGACATCTGAGCCAACTTTAGCACATTAGGTGACGGAATCGCCCGGCGACGCTAATGCAATCCATGACATGTTACAAGGCTAACCGCGTCCGTTTTGAAGTTTGTTTTCCTTCGGGAATTACACAGTTCGTTTAACCTAATCTGTCCTGACACTTGAATTATAATATTATGAGCTTCTTCAGGGAAGTAAAACAGTAGTTGCCTGCTTAAAAGCAAAGCAGAAGTTAATAAAGTGGGCAAAATGTCAAGGAAGAAAGGCTAATCGAATCATGGTGTCATTCTCTAGAGAAAATATAGTCAAGTTGTATTTTTTTTCCAGTGGAAATCTTGGATGCCTAATGACATATTTCTGTCCAGGAAGAAATTTGAACTCTGAAGCCGCACTTGATTAAACCCCAAACTGTGAGACATGGCCCCCTGGGACCACTCGGGGACTCTGACTCCTGGGTGTCAGAGCGTAATTAAAATATTCATCCAGCTGCTCTTCTCTTGCCAAGGGGGCCCAGAGGAATTAAACCAATAAGCTTAATTCTATTAGTTCACCTGCCTATGTACACAGAGATTCGGAAGACCGTTTACTGGTTCCGGGGAGGAAAGAAAGTGTCAGAGCCACCCTGTCAGTTCAGCGTGGGCCACACCGCGGCAGCAGACGCGGGCCCTCCAACAGATATAACACTCAGCAATCTCAGCCTCAGACTCCGAACACACGCAGGGTTTCTAATGTCTCTTCCAAGAAAGCCCAAGTGCCAAGCGAGCTAAGATAAAGGTTTACATGTGTGTATGTGCGTGATGATTTATATGTGTCGCTCATCATAACACACAACGTTTGCTGACATCTCTGTGCCCCAGGGCTGAGCCCTTCTCATGCCTATCTCGAGGAAACTTTCGCTTCCATTCCAGAAAGCAAACGCTGCCATCACCCCCACCGGACAAAGCAGAAAACTGAGGTTCTGTGGGCTAAAGGACCGTGAAACCGGGAATTCACAGACCTCAGAGCCGCTGAGCTCTTACCCCTAGGAGGGAGGGCTCTGCAGACGTTTTGATCTTTGTTCTAAATGCTAACTTAGTGATAGCTACCATCCACGCAGGGCACAGAGACTGTAAAACAAGAAGTTAGCTTCGCTCGCAAGGCAGCCACCTTGGACAATTTCTCTTGTTTCCTTCCAGAGAGCTGAGACTCAGACCAGAAATATGTACACGCTTCCTGTTGAAATCACAGGCGGAGCAGAACAGGTACAGTGCTCTGCTGCTTGCTTGCTTTACTCATTTAATAAGCATAGCTTGGGAGCCTTCTCCATCTTGTTCCTGAGTGCCACTGCATTCCATAGGTGCAACAGATTGAATATGGGCCAACCACTGTCGAAGAGCAAAAACAGTAACTTGACAGGATTTTACCTGACAACAGCGTTTTAACCTGTGATGGTCACTAAGGTGTTGCCCACCTTTTACCTGTGATGTATATATCCTTTGCCACCACCGATAGGTATCTGTGTTCCTACAAACACCACTACTTCTGTGACCCTGTAAGTCCCTTTCCTTGGCCCCAGGTCTGTGAAACTGCATCAAAGTACTTCCGAAGCCCTCCCCAGAAGGCAGGTTCTATTGTTCTGCAAAATGGTAACCCCCACATTTGTAAGTCTGTATCTATCATTGCTAGAGCTCACCATCACAACCTCAAGAAGATAACCACAGCTCCAGCTCCGGGTCCCCAAAATCACTGTGGAAACAGATGTTTTCCTCCCAGTGCTAACTCACTCCCTGCTGGCCATATTTGTCAACCAGGGAATGAGACATTTCCCTGTGATCGATACAAATGGAATAGAAATCTATCCTGGGCGGTGGCAGCAAGCCTTGGTTTTAATAAGGGGACCTCCAGAAGATATTGCATTCCTATGACAACGACCAGCAGACCTGGTGTTTTAGTG
Organism: Dolichotis patagonum; assembly: GCA_004027295.1. Classification (NCBI taxonomy): domain Eukaryota; kingdom Metazoa; phylum Chordata; class Mammalia; order Rodentia; family Caviidae; genus Dolichotis; species Dolichotis patagonum. Next base: position 20,142 of record PVJX010018232.1, read on the forward strand.
TCAGAAGCTGTTTGATGCAAAGGTCTGCGGCTGGGTCCAGCTGGGGCTGCTGGAGGGTTTGGGCTGAACCAGCTGTGGCGGATCCTGCCTGCTACCCCGGCCCACTGCCCGTGCTCGGTCCCCTGTGAGCCGCTTGGTCATGGAGGCAGCCACATTTGCCAACTGGGCTGGCCAACTGGGGGTCCACAGCCACAGATCACAGCCACAGTCCCCAACAACCGGGCAGCTCTTGGAGAACCAGAGTTCACTGAGACGGGAGCAGGTCCACAGGCAGAGGTGGTGATGAATGCTAGCATTCATTCATTTATCTGGTAACAGGATAACCCGGAAATACCCTGAATCAGTTACTCTGTGTAAAGGCTTGAGAAGGCCCAGCTATAAACTACCAAATAAACTAGGATATTCTAAAAACTTTATTTTTTTTTTGCCCAAACAGCCAAAATGACTTTGGGTTCCATCTCTCCATTCTCCTGGCACTTTGAAAATTATCTACTGATACAGACCAGAGCTGGAAAAGACCACAGAAGCAGGAAAGCAGCTGGCATGTTAGGGAGATGGGATCGGGAGTGATTTATTTCCAGGCTCTTGATATTTTAGGTTATTGTTGTTGTTATATGTGTGCAATAAATCATATTTTAAAATATCTGGCTAATAGAGTTTTATTCTTTTAAAAACTGTTTTTAAATTCTCTTTTAAGTGGATGGGTTGTTTCTTGAAGTTGAATCTTTGGGTTTGATTAAGAGATATGACAATCAGAAATTGTCAATAAATTTTTCCACTGGGAAATTTCATCACCTGATCTTACCACCTAGAAAAGGTCTTGTCCTTTAAAAAATTAGAAGAAAGACCCTGAGATATTACTGTTTCAAATACTTTGTTTGAACATATGTAAATGTATTTAGTCCTTTGACTTTTAACCAATAAATTCATTTTAGGAATTTTAAATAGTATGATAGGCTTTCTCGCTGAGTTTCAAAGGCGAGTCTCAAAATTGCATCTACCAAACCTTGAAAATCACTCCATGTCCCCCAAGGAAGGGCTTGGGGGACGATTACAACATTCCTTTGTGCCACACAATAGCCCCCGGCTCGTGGTCACCCTCAGACACTGGGCTGAAAGTAACTGACGAGGCTGCGGCTTAAGACTAATCTTGTCCCTGTCCCTGGCAAGGGGTCAGGAGGCGATTCTTTCACACTGTGATCTCCGGTAAGATCTGACGGACTCTGAGAATATAACAAGTTGTAAAAAGGGGAGGGAGAGAAGGAAAGAAAGAAAGGAATAAAGGCAAAATTAAATTTCCACAATTAAGTGTATTCCTTTTTTTCATTTAGTTAATTTCCAGCCGCTCACATTTATTGCGCATTAATTATGCATACAGCTTTTGTGCGATTTAAAAAGTGAGGAATGTGACCCTTATCCTTTTATAGAGGATGGGTGCCGGGCTGAAGGCCAAGGCGAAGGCGGCAGCAGGAGCTTCGGGTCAGGAGGAGCAGCCCAGCGCCCCTCCGAGCATGGCCCCTGCTGGGTTACTCACGCCACCCGGACCCCACCACTTCCCACAGAGCAGAGGGGGTGACCGAGGAGCCAGGCTGCCGGAGGGTCGGCTGGGTGTGTGTCTGGGGAAGGACCCCAACTCGCCCTCACCAGCCTCCTGTGCTCAGAAGCAGGAATATGGCCCAGTCTTGGGGGAGGGGACACATGTCCTTCCCCCAAGCCTCTCCCGCCCCCACCAACGCACACCAAAGAAAGCCGTGGAGGTGGCAGTGGTCTGGGAAACACCTCCCCTGCTCCCACCCAACCCTAACCCCAAACAGGCCTGGCTCTGGGACATGCTCGCTGAGCCCCGGCCAGGACTGCAGTCTTTCTGTGCCCTCCTCCGAGGCCCATGTGGACACTCCTGTGGCCGCCTCTGTCCTCAGGAAGGGCCACTGGACGTGCTGCCCTGCCCCTTGACTGGCTTTGCAGCTCGGGACCCCTGAAGAGGATTGCACCGTCGTCTGTAATCAAGCAGACGCTGGGATTCATCTCTTGGCCGTGTGGGGCTGCTGGGGCCACAGTTAGGGACCAAGAGACCAAGGCCACCGGCTCCGTCCAGGGCGCACGGAGCCTCCCTCCCGGGTCAGAGTCAGGCTGCTGTGCTGAGCAGAAGCGTGGGGCCTGCTGGGAACCAAGTCTGTCCCCAGAAGCTGGCTCGTGCTCTCCAGTCGTGAGTCAGGGGCCAGCTCCGCTCCTGGGGACAGAGCCATGCCCACGTCTCACATCATTCCTAGCAGATAGACCCCCGTGCCCCATGGCTGGGTGACCTGGGGAACGGCCCCCTTCTCTCTGATCCAGATTCCTCACCTGGAACCCAAATTCAGAACCTAACACGGCGCTGTCCTGCGTGCGGGCTGTGTGGAGTGCTGCCTCCAAACACCCATGCCAGGAAGCAGGAGCTCCCACAGCCTGGGGGGACCTGGGCCCCATTTCCCAGGGGGGCAAACAGACTCTTAGACGGAAGGCGCTCCCCACCCCAGGGCCACATGTGGCAGGACCAGCTGTGAGGCAGCCCTGTCCTCCTCCCCCCTCACCCCGGGTGCCACTGCTGGTCCTTCTCAAGGAGTGAGAAAAAGAGTAATCTAAAGGAGGGCGCTAGGAATCAAAAAGGGGACGGGGAGTAAGGGGTGGGGTACAAGGATCAAAAATAACCAAGATAGGTTACATACGTGTACCAGTTCCCCCACAGGGAGGTAGCTATTACTGTATCTATTGAATACATACACTGATTTTAGAAAGAAACAAATAAACTGATTAGTTTCTGAGCAGCGTAGGGACAGGGACCCCACGAGAGTCTGCCCGGCTGCCCCCCTGCTCCCCCAGGCCTGCTCCCACCCTACCACAGAGCAGCCCCCCAGGCAGGGCCCGGGAGCCAAGGCAGAAGCAGCAGAGCTGAGCACCGCTCAGCAGGCCGGCCCTGCAGCAGGCAAACCCTCTGCAGCCGCATTCAGCTTCCCAGCCAGGGACCCCAGAACCCACCGCAACCCCGCCCCACCCTCCTCTAACCACTGAGGCAGAGGCGGCTGGGGCCTGGACCACACATCCCCCCTTGTTTGAAAATTAAAACGGCTCTCCCCAGTCTCTCCCACCCCAGACTTCTAGAATTCTGCTCCAGCTCCCACCCCGTCCTGTGATGACTCCACCATGAACTTTGAAATAGGATTGTCATCATAAAGAAATCAAACATGCATAATAATAAACAACATGTTTAACATTTATTACTCTGTGTTCTGACAAATGAAAATGTGAAAACATGCCAAAATTCAAGTTTCATAAAACAATTTTTCGTCAAGTTCTTTCCTTTGACAAAATACCCCCTGTTCCGTTCCCGGCTGCGGAGATGCACTTCACGTGCAGACTGGGGTCTGTGACTCGGGCGACCCCCAGAACACACTTTGGGTGACAGTCTCTGGCTTTCACATGGGCGATGGGGAGGGGAGGGTGTCACTGTCGCTGTGAAATAGAAATCCTTGCCGTGCAGCCAGTCACAGGCACCAGATGCCACTCCTGTTAACTGTGCTAAGATACCATGACAGCATTTGTACGTATCTGTTTCTCACAACTTCCTTTAAGTACAGCTCAGCAGCACAAAGCACATTCGCGTACCGTCCACCATCCACCTCTAGAGCTCACTCAAGCTGCAAAACTGGCACAGTCCCCATTAAACACTGGCTCTCCATCCTCCCTTGCCTGAGCGCCTGGCAAACTCCACCCTCCTTGCTGACTCCACGGAGTGTGACTTCTCTGTACCTTCATGTAAGTGGGGTCACATAGTATCTGTGCTTTTGTGTCTGGCTTCCTTCACTCAGCACAACGTTCTGTGGGTTCATTCATGTTTATCTCTTTCCTTTTCAAAGCTAAGTAATATTTCATCGCCAAGCGTGCAGCACATGCCTATAATCTCAGCACCTGGGAGGCTGAAGTGGGAGGATTTCCAGGAGTTCAAGGCCAACCCGAACTATATACAAGACCCTGCCTGAAAAACAAACTTTAAAAAAAAAATCCCCTTGTCCCTAAACACTACTGCTAACATCAATCAGGGCACAGACTCACACTCCAACATGGAAACACACCCAGAGCTGACCCCAAGATACCCAGGTCCCCAGCATCACCTATATGCATGCACACTAAAATGTATACCTTATCCCCATTTTTCTCACACTTTGGGACCTGTGTGCACCATCCCCCCAGACCTGTGGGAAGTCCCTGCGGAGTCGTGCCATGGGGCTCCAGTGCTGTCCCAGAGCTGAACACCCCACGACTCTCTGGGGCAGCTGTGGGAGGCTTTGCAGAGCCCTGGATACCGTAGCTAGACAGTCCCAACGGCCACCTCAGCACAGGAGTTGAGGAAGATTTGGGTACTTGAACCCCAACCTTGTTCTACCCCCCAATCCTGGCCCTGTGCCCCCTCAGCAGGGCAAAGGGAAGAGGTCACCTGAGGAGGCACTGGATCTCTTCACCCAGTCTCTGCTTCTGTAGCCCCAAAGGGAGACAGGGCCTGGTGGGGGGCGGCCCAGGTCTCCTGCAGACCCAACCCAGCTCAGGCCCTCACCAAGGCCCTGCTGTCCCCTCGGGCCACTCTCCGCTGGGCTGAGACGTGTTGCCTTCACGCTCACTCGAGCATGCCTGAGCGCCTACTGGACACCACCTTTCCTCTTCCAGAGCTTCTGGGCTTTGTAACCAGAGTGTCATTCTGTCCTCCCTCTACTGTCCTGCTCTGACCAAAGCCCAAGGGGACCGCCCGAATCGTATACTCTCAAGGCTAGTTTGCCTAGCTGAGACGCCTATGCTAATGTCTTGACCAGTTCTCAAGCCCCTGCCTCCCCCATTACTATTGATTTCCGTCGAACGGAGTGCTGTGTGGAGAATCACCTCCCTCCCAGAAATGGACACAGGGGAATTTAACAATGCCATCTGCAACTTTCAAACTTCCAGCAAAACCTAGACATAGCCCTGTGTACACAGACACAGAACAGGGACAGGAATGTGTTTGTGTGAGCTCAGTGTACAGTCACCTCCCTTCATCCCCCAGGGACACAACCCTAGGGCCCTGCCGAGGTCTAAGACCATCGATAGTTCACACATCCCACATGTAAACTACATATGCACAACACACACACACACACACACACACACACAGTTTTTCCTACTCATGTCTATGATGAAATTTAACTTATAAATTAGGCACAGTAAGGATGAACCACACACACTTAAAATCCTAGACTGAAATAAAAATGAGGGGAAGATGGTCTCACAAGAATCAAGATAAATACATCCTTGGACAGAGGTTGACCACAGGTAACTGAAACTGCCGATAAGGGGTGGGTTGGGGGACTATTGTACCCTTCCTAAAAATGTTTTACATTTGAATGCTTTCATAAGAAATCGCTGGGAGGGGCTGGGGATTTAGCTTAGCAGCTAAGCACCTGTATGGCAAGCGTGAGATCGTGAGTTCCATCCCAAAAAACAAATAGATCAATAGTGGGAGGGATTTGTGGGTCTCACCATGCCCTCCCTTCCTGTTTTCCTCTGCATTTTTTAACCACAGAGTGACTTGCAGATATCAGGGGACACACCAATGCCAGGACGTGGGAAGAACCTCTGCCAGAAGTAAGGGACTCTCCTTCCCGAAGGAGGTGTGCGCAGGCTCCAGCTGGGAGCCCTTAGCATGGGGACCTGTGGCTCCCTGGGGACCTGAGAGGCCCCCTGGGAAGGCTCTCAGCAGACACCAGCAAGAGCTGTCCCCAGCTCTCTCCCCTCATGTCATGGCCACTCTGTCGAGTTCCAAACATCAGAATCGGAACCACGTCCACCACCCTCCTGCCATCTCCAGGCCCAAAGTAGATGCTCACTGGAATGAATCAATTATAACAAATGTTCTCTTTTTACAAATTGTAAGCGCGATAAGCTCCCTCCTCAGGCAGCATGCAGAGGTTACGGGTGAGAGACATGGGGACGAGACACCCCTGCCACCTGTCTTTCTGAACACAGCAACATCAGAGCGTGAGCAGGTGCCAGGCCAGTACTGCCCGAGAGAAGGTCACAGAGCCCAGTGGAAAAGCCTACAGCATCGGTGACTGGGTCAGAGCAGGAGGAAGGCAGCGGGGGTCAGAAGATACCATGGGGGCCACCGGGCCAGGGATGGCCAGAGCCCAGGTATTTGGCTTTGCCTTTGACACCAGGATGCCTCCCAGGAGCACCCTGGCACAAACAGGACAGCCTCTCTCCAGCCAGGAAGGGTGGCCTTCAAGAGGGGCCACTGGAGAGGTGTTTGTTTTAATCATCAAAGATCAAAGACAAGTCTCCGTGGGCTGGTGGTCTTCCTGGGGTGGCCACTATAGGCACCAGCCCTTTCCTCTGCTCCTGCCCCAGTGTGGCCGGCTCAGCACCCCTCCCTCCCTTCCAGAGCCATTGCCAGGCCAGCCGGGGCTTGGGGAGACTTCTGGACGCTGCATTCTGCGGTAGGGGTTGAGGGGAGGAGACAAGGTCAGGTTTCCGGGGACCTGAGAGGTGGGGTGCTGCCGCCTTTACAGCTGTAGCCTTGCAAAAAGCATTAGTGAGAGGAATCACGGGAGAGATCGTGCAACTGGAAAACCCACGTGCCCAGGGAAAGTCAGCGGTTGAGTGACAGGCTGTGGGGGTGACAAGATCAGTCCCCTTCTGCCTCTGACAGATACACTGCCTAATTCACTAAGCCTCTAATTTTTCTTCCATAAAAGGGGTACCAGGTAAAAGTGTCTCTGCCGTATGTAAATAGCCTTTGTCAAGCCCTAATTCAAGGCTTGGTGGGGAAGAGTCCCACCCTGGCTCAGCGTTGTCGCCATGGATGTGGTTGTCCTTACAGTGCTGGGCCCTCGGGATCTGGCGATGTTCCTGTGGGGCCCTCTGACCCTGCACAGCCCAAGGACATGTGACTGCAAAGCACCGCAAAGTCCCCTCCCTGCCCACTGCCTGTGGCCTGGGCCCCTCCAGGGCCTGCCATCTCCCTGCCCCCTTGCCTAGGTGTCCCAGGAGGTGGGATGGCCTGTGCTGCCTAAGGACAGAGGCCAGGGACTTTGTCCCTGCTCAGCTTGCCATGAAAGAGCCAAACCACCGCAGGGTTCAAAAGGGAAAGAGGAAAACCCGGTAACTCGTCCCAGACGGGCTGTCCACTTTATCAAAGCCGATTGCAGGGAGCAAAGTTCCCACCAGGAGAGGCCACAGCCTCATTAGGGAGTTCTGGGAAGGATGAAAAAGCCAGGCCGCTCGCTGCCTGCGTACATCCCAGGGACAATTAGGCCTTGTCCCTTCTCCTTCAAAGGCTTGCAGGGCGTGTGACCGTGTCTGTGTGGCTCTCCCTTTCCCCTTTCCTTTCCGCTGTTTCCAGTCTCTCCTCTTCCTGCTGATCCTCTCACCTCTCTCAGCACCAAACTCCCCTGCAATATACGAAGATCTGCTTCTGCCCACCGGGGCCCCACAGATGCCTCAGACCAGACACAATGACCCCCCCAGGAGCCTCCACCCTCACGGCCCCGAGACACTGCCCCAGACACCCCACTTGGCCAAAAGATGGGGAATGGTGCCATCTCGCTCCCACCGACTGCTTCTCCTCCTGAACCCGCATTCTCCCCGTCGGAGAGTACAGAATGCAAACTATTCCCTCCGAGCAAACTTCCAGCTCCGGTTTCCGGATGCCTCCCTCAGATGCGGCAGGGTCTGAGCCCAGATTCTTCTCCAAATCCCAACTTACAGCCTCCTCCACCCCAACCCTCCGGAATGCTTCGTACCCACACAGGGAGTTACAAGCAAGGACAGTAACACATTCCTCCGCAACCCCTGGACACCACCGGGGCATTAGCTTGAGAGGCGTCCTGCTGTCCCTAGACACGGACTCATCTCAGGAATGCCTCCCAAATGGATCACACACACAGCACAGCCCTGCCGCTGCTGCCACCACCACCGCCCCAGCCCTGGCACCGTGAACGCTTTCTGTAAGGAACCGCACCGTGTGTGATTTGCAGATCAGCACAAAAGACAGTTACTCAGGGGCTCAGCGTGTTGCTCGAAGTGAGAAGACAAGTTGGGCATACTTGTCTTTGTCATAGCACCAGAGGAAGCGGGTGCAATATTTGTGAAATTGGAAACAGCCTCGGGTCTCTGCCCCTTGCTGATGGTACTCGGGTATTAATCCATTAAGGCAATCAAAAGAGCTTAAATAAAAGTCTGAAGTCTGCAATATACATGTCAATGAACAAGCGGTAAAACTTCCTGAAAAGGTGATTTCAAAGCCATATTGCCCACGCTTGGCAAATTGCATATTTAATTATTTTGTCAGTCCCTCCTTCTCCTCTAATCTTTGGGGAAAATGCCTTCGGCCATGCGAAACCAGTTAGGATAATTAAGGTGCGGTGGGATTAGGTGTTGGCTGATTTCTCAGAGAGATGCCATCCTGAGCCTGGTAAGAGATGTGTGCAGGCCCCAAAAGGCAGACGGCATTGTAATGTCTGCCTTTCCATAGAAAGATCAAAGGTCTTTTGCCCCTTTCAAGATGTTTGTAGAATTTGTTTCCCAATTATCCCACATTTGCGCACTGGGACATCCTAGTTAACTCTTTGATGGCACCCCGAGAAGGGGACCGTAATTGACATCAAGCCGCACCTCCCCACTCCAGGCTCGGGCTGAGATTCCCCTCTGGGGTCACCGCTCTGAGAGAAAACAGGAGGGGTGGGAAAATAGGGTGCAGGCTTAGGCTTTGGTCCCTTGGTTCCAGCCCTGTCTGTGCCCAGCGACACGGACTTCGTGCTCAGAGCCGGCTGAGCCTGTGGGACTGCGTCACTTCAGATTCAGGTGTAAATGGTGGCTCAGATTTTTACCTTGGCAAAACTTTTCATCTTAAGAGCAGGCCCTAGGGCCAGGGCATAGCCCAGTGGCACAGCGCCTGCCAGGCAAGTGCAAGGTTGGGAGTTCAATTCTGGTACCAAAAAAAAAAAAAGAGCAGCTTCTGACCGCCTTTGACGACCATTCCAGATATCTCTGAAGACATCATCTCCCTACATGAGGGTACTTCTTTTGGTCGGAGAAGATATTTAAAACAAAAAGTTGATCTCAGAAGTTAAAAGTGGAATGCTGGTGTCTGGGGACAGTACGGCAGGGCTGGGGGAAGTGAGGAATCGGTTGGTACCGATTAAGGTTAAACAGCAAGCAGCCTGGGTGCTGAGGCCCAGTCTGGTGACAGAGATAATGACAATGTAAGGGACATTCCAAAAAGCTAGAAGAAAGGGGTTTGAAGCTTTTATCACAGAGAAGTGATATTTGAGGAGATAAAAGTTTACCTTGATTTAAATATTATGCAATGTATGCATCTGTATGCATTACATCACCCATTCATAGGTACAACTTTTATGTTTGTGTATCCATTCAATTTTAAAAGAATAAAATGATGGGAAAAAAGCATCAGATATTTGGTAAAAGTGAGAAAAAAGTACTCAAGATTTAAAGAATTCAGTTATGGCATTTTTGAAACTAAATGTGATCTAAATAGCATGCCAAAGTGGAAATTCAAACGTTAAAATGTCTTCAAGAAAATCTAATGTGAAGACTTTTTCTGGTGTGAGTTTTATTAACTTTTGCATATGTGTCCGGTTAATCTTTCTTGACTCTGCAAGTATTTCTTCCCGAGTGCTTAGTTCAAAGGATTTGTCTTTCACATTTTTGTCTTTGCTTTAGGAAGACAAAGAGGAGGAGAAAAATAAAGAGAGGCCTTCCTGAATCTCTTCTTATGCAAATGGAATGGCCCTTTTTGAAATAATTTTTTGCAAAGCCCACAATAATTTGAAAAATGAAATACCACTTGGCCAAAGGGCCACAGGCGCGGGCCGCTCTGTGAACTTTCTTAAACACTTCTGTCTTTTTCTTTCCTTCCATGTTAACCCTTTAAGAATCCACCTGTGTCCTCAAAAGCTGTTTACTGAGGAGCTAAGATCCCGGCAGGGCGCTCCTTCTCCCCGGCTGTTTCCCTTATTCTTCAGGAGACCCCAGACCAAGAGACTGCTGGGCCTCCATACTGCCAACACGACTCAAAAATGCCTCTGCATTTTCTGTCCTTTGCAGCAAAAAAGAGCAATTAGAGCCTCCTGGCGTTTCTACAAACAGAAAAAGCAGATTAACCCAGGGTTTCTGCCGCCAGAGAAGGGACTAGAAGGTTCCATCAAGGAGGAACCAGGGCCACCCCACTGCAGAAGGGACTCTGGAGATGGTCCTTACGTTTAGCAAATGACAATAAGGACATTCTATTAGATTTGAATTTCAGACAAAGAATAATTATTTTTTGGTCTAAGTATGCTTCCAAAGACTACATGGGCCATATTTATACTAAAAATATTACTCCCTTGTTTATCCAAAATTCACATTTCATAGTGCATCCTAATAGTATTCCACTGTGTAGATCATATACTACGTTTTCTTAATGGCTCAGCCTGTATTCTACCTGGCACCTCTAGCTTTGGTTCCAAATAGCATCAAGGACACCAAACAAAATTTTTCTTCTTCTTCTTCCTTTTTTTTTTAATCTAGATGTAAAATTGAATCCGTGAAATCAGTGCTTCACACTGGGAAAGAACCATGCCTGGTGCTGGCGGCCCACAGGAAAGCAGGGATGCCCCGCTCCGAACCAGCCCTGAGGGGAGCTTCCCTGTCAGCGCACGCCTCTCTTCGCCCTTCCCATCCCTACCTCCCAGGATAAACTGAGGCCCTGAGGAGGGAGCACCAGGCTCGGTCACCCAACAGGCCACCTGCGCGTATGTGTAGATGCTTTTCCAAGCCCGAATGATTCCCGTTGGGCCAGCCGGGCCTCAGGAGTCCTCCCTCACACGGACTCACAGCGAAGGATGGTTTATTTTGATGACCTCTTGGGCCGGGAGCCCTACAGGTTTTAGGAGCTGTAGCTACTGCAGGACTGGATTTGGGGCCAGGCTGTCCCCAGCCAGCTGTTAGATCCAAGCCTCTGAGACCCTAGCCCTAACCCTAAAGCTCCTTTGCTGCACTGGCCCTGGGGACATGGCCTCAGAGGCTCCTGTCCACGGCCTGAGCCCTACCCCAGCTGCAGCCTCTGGGCCATGCGGCGGGTAGAAGGACGTGGAGAGGGGTAGCTTGGGTCAGATTGTGTCGTTAGAAGACAGAACAGTTTTCCAAGGCCAGCTCTTCCAAGCACACTCGAAGGGCATCCCTCCCATCCTGGTCCCAGTGCCCAGTGCAATGCCCTGGACGCAGGTGGGAACCCGCCTTCCTGGTTCTTATAGCTCTGCGGTGCCTGATTTCCAACTTGGTCAGCCCGACCACTCCTTCAGGCAGTTCTTTCTCCTATCTCCTCTAACTCCCTCCTGCTGTAGGACAAGCCCTTTGCTCCCACTGGGCCTCCAGGGAGACAGAGAACAGCTGGCCAGCATCTGGTGCTCACCATGAGCCAGGGCCCCTGCCCCCTGGGCCTTCCGCTCCCCAGGCAGAATAATCCCGCTTCCTCTAACCTTTCAGCTGGGCCCCGAGCTCCAGGGCTTTCATCCTGTCCATCCAGCCTCTGAAGCCACTCCAGGCTCCCTGGCCCTCCTATGGCTCTGCTGGGCCAGTCCAGACTGACCAGCGGGTGGGGGCACCACCAAATGCCCCCTCCCCTCACTGTGTGGGGAAGTGGGGGAGGGGAGGGTGTCTGAGGAAGCGCAGGTATGGGGCTGCGCCACGCTCCCTACCGCCTGGCGAGCCCCATTTGCCTCTAGCTCTGCCAGGAGGGTTGGAGGACAATGTCCAGGGGTGACTAAGATGGAGCCCTCTGCTTCTCACCCCTTGTTAGGTGACCGTGGCAGATGACCTCCCCTTGAGACCTCAGCTTCCTCACCTGTAACGGGTGGTTAGGAAGATTCCAAGGATGAGGTCCCTGTGAGCTGGGCTCGGCCCATAGCAAGAGCCCCGTGGACATGTGGGACAGTCCCAACCCTTCTGTGTGCAGAGACCGTGTCTCTGCACCACCATCCCTCCCCGGCCTGCAATGCACCGTCCTGCCCAGGCTTGGCTCTGTCCTCAAGGAGGATTCTGCTGCAGCCCCGGCTGGGGAAGGAGGGTCTACAACCAAAACCCAGTTAACTCTTCCTTCTGGGGGCCTCCAGAATCTCTATGGAGATGTCTTCTTTCTGGAAGCTTCCATAGTCCCAGTGGGATGAGGACTCTCCATTCTCTCCCTAGCTTGGTGGCTCCCCCAGGGTGGGATATATTTGTCCCAAGCTCCCACAGGCATCTAGCTGACAAGGCCAGGGGGACCAATCATCCATACTGAGGATTTACAAATTTGATCCTTTCAAAAAAAAAAAAAACGAGCTCCCAGGATTATCCCAGCCACTATCCAGGTTTCGGATCATGTCACTCAGAGACTGTCCACCAAGGCGTCCCAGAAACGCTGGCTGCCTTGTACTCAGAGATGACACACACTTCCTCTGATTTAGAAGTGATCCCGCCATCCCACTCCTGGTCCTCAAAACCACCTCAAAACCCTGAACAGGGCGAAAGAAGCCATCTTGCCTGAACTCTGCTTCTGAGCTTGGCAGTCCCTCTGCCCCGTCTCCCAGAGCTTCCATGATGCCCCAGGAATCTGGGGCTTAGTCCCCAGCTCACATCAGGATTAGGAAAGAGCTCTTGACGAACCCACAGCTCCCCCCCTCAATATCACGTCTGCAACCAACACCTAGCAATGGACCTCACGACTCATTTGATGATCAAAACTTGGAATGAATCCAGGAGAGCAGAGAGATATTTATTAAATGCAAACTTCTAATTATTGCTTTAGTAATCTTTTCTTCCAGTGACTGAGCTACAACTTTTTTTTTCTAGCAATTATTTTTAACATTCGGAAAATTGCCCTTAAGATATGCAAAACACATTTTGCATGAATAGCACTTAGGAGAGAGAGGCGAGCTCCCTCTCTTCTCCTCCATCTCCGTTATTAAGAAAATGCAAAGTTCAATTTGTCGATAATCACGTCTCCGCAGCAGAGCAGAACGGGAGTGACTCAGAGCAAACAAGAGACAGAAACCTAGAAATTCGACATCTCACGTCTGTATTTTCCCTCCAGGGTGCATAGGTTTCAGGGTACAATTTTCCTGGCAGCAAATCCCAGCTTCCCCCAGGGTTTTTAAAGTGGGCTGGGGAGGTTAGAAACGCAGGAACTTACCTGTCAGCATCCCGAGGGGCAGGTTGGGGGCAGGTCGGGCTCGGGAGCTGCCCGTGCCAGGGCTGGGCCTCGGAAGGCAGAGGCACGGTGTGTGGACGCCCTTCGCGGACAGGTGCACGGAGCCATGGGTCTCCGAAGCGCTACCTGCGGTTTACTGGCCGTTTATTAGAAGCCCACGCAATATCATGAAGCACCTGCAGGCAATAAAACCCCTCACATGTGTGAGGCCTCAAGGAAATTAACGGCTCCTCCCGGGGGATGCATATTTTGTGAAGATGTTTATTACAGATGAAGTGCTCCTGGGGTGGAACATTAACAAGTTGTAGAGTGATAAAAGGAGTTTTATCCTTTCTCGGTGACAGAGGTAGGAAGAAGGCTTTCACGGAATCTATAAAAGGCCCACTTCCTAATGAATTTTCTTAACTTTATTAATAGGGTCGGTGGAGTGGAGTTGGGGGGTGGCATGCTGGATGCTTGGACAAAGGGGCTGCAGCAGAATGGGGGTGCACGGGGCTGGACACCGCACCTGGAGGGCAGGAGAGAGGCACGAGTGCGAATCCAGACAGGGATGCCCCTGGCTAGGGGAGCTTGGGGGTGGGGGCGCTGCCCTGAAAAACTCATTTGAGACCCCTCAGGGTGCGGGGGTGAGTCAGGCCACAAGGCAGGTTCTGAGCCTGTCTTTTTAACCCCCTGTTCCCCGCTCTGGCCTGCAGGCCATTACCGAGATGAAAGAAGGGGAATTCCTTTGGACCAGGACTGTGGAATCTAATTGAATTATATGAACGCAGTTAAACGTCTGCTTCAGAGAGGCAGGGCTGCCTTCCAAGCCGGCTGCTCAGGAGCTAATGGGCTATTTGAACAATAGAGGCCGAGGGCCGAACACAGGTGGGCTGTGTTAATAACTTTATTTAGACCCGCTTTTTTTCCCCCCTTTGAGGCGCACAAGCCTTCCATTAATGCATTCATTAGAGTTTATGGCCAGGCTCTGGTTTTCTCCTAATGACACTGTCCAGACCCTGCTCTCTAGCTAATTGAGGCCAGCTGCCCACTGCCCCACCCCAGCCCCAGGACCCAGTGTCACCAGGATTAGCTGCTGGGGCAGGACCGAGGCGAGCCGGCCCTACCACCCTCTTCAGTAGCTGCACAAGAGCAGGGGTCGAGGGGGCCTGTGTCTGGGGACACCCGCCGCCCCACCCAGTGCTCCCTAGATGATCACTGCCTCTCTTCGGCCCCTCCTGGCCTTCCTCTCTGCTGCGGTTACACTGATGTCCCAAGAAGCCAACCTGACACCTTGTGCATCGCTCAGGAACCTGCTGTGGCTCCCTACTGCCCTCAGAAGGAAGTGCACACTCTGACTTTGCACTCTGTGTTCTTCAAGTTGGCTCCACCGCATCTTCAGGTGCTCTGGGCTCTGCGCACACCCTTCTTCTGCTTGCTGAGGACCAACAGCCAAGAGAGCTCCTCTCTAACCACAGGAGCCCACCTTCTCCCAGGCCACCAGTGTGGGCTCAAACACAGCAGCTCCGGGGGCCTGTTTCCTGCCTGAATCTGAGCCCTTTATAACTAGGTGTGTGTCTTCTTGTGGTCACCTCCTTCCACAAGACTGAGAATCCCCGGAGGGCAGGACCCACGTTCCTTATGATCATGAATCATTTACTATGTGCCGGTTGCCCTGTGAACATTAGCTCACTCAGTCTCCAGCAGTACCCTGGGAGGGACACTTCCTCATCCCTATTTTACAGATGCAGAAACTGAGGCTCAAGGACAGGCAGTTACTCGCTCAGGAATGCCCGGCCTTACTGTTTACTGACCTGACTTTATGTCCCATCTGCATCTTCGGATTGTCCCAGTGGTTGCTGGACTTGGCTCACACCGGCTTGCGAGAGCATCTTAATTTTCGGGTGTAATTCTGTGAGCTGGTTGTTCAACACTGGCATTGTTAAAATTGTAAATCAGCCCGCTGTGGTGGTGCACACCTGTAATTGTAGCACTCTGGGAGGTTGAGGCAGGGGGAGCAAAATTTCCAGCCCAGCTGGGACAACCTAGCCATTTAGGAGACTCTGTCTCAAAAAGTTTTTTAAAAGAACTGGGGATACAGCTCAGCACAAAAGGCCCCGAGTTTGATCCCCAGAACCACCAAAAATTAATTCCTATAAATTTAAAATTACATAAACTTACAATTAAATAACCAATATTGAAACTTAAAGTAATAAATACTCCAAACTCATCAATCCCTGTAGATTCGTTTTTATTATACTCTCCTCTAAGCTCGCAAGGCTGCATCTATCGTACCTATGGTAGAGATTCCATGTGAGTGCCTGCTCTCTGACCTTGTAAAAAATACCTGCAACAAGAAATTTATACAGTTAAGATCCGGACTATGGTTTGGAGGTTGCCACCCACCTGGTCACACCACATGCAGGGACATCATGTTTGAAATCAGCCATCGCAGTGGTGTTTACACCGTAGGAATTGGCAAACTACAGATCGATGCTTTTTTTCTCCAGAGAGCTGGTTGTGAGACATGTACCAACACCTCACAGGATTGAAGAGAAGCACTAACAAAGAAATCTAACTGTGGAACAAGCCTGTAATCCTAGCTGCTCAGAAGGCTGAGTCAGGAGGATCACAAACTTGAGGCCAACCTGGGAAAATTAGTGAGACCCTGCCTCAAACTATAAATAAAAAGGGGTAGGATGTAGCTCAGTGGTAGAGCACCCCTGGGTTTAATCCCAGCACTGAAACAAGAAAGGGAGGAGTGAGGGAAGGAGGGAGGAAGAAAGGAACATAGGAAGGAAGGAAAGAGGGTCAGTTGTGCTAAGTTGCCCAGGTGGGCTCAAACTCGCAAGCTCCCTGCCTCAGCCTCCCAGTGTATTGCAACAAGAGGCATGTGCCACCGTGCCAAGTAGGAAGCAGCCTTTGCTTTTTCCTTCCTGGGTCAGGAGGACCCTTCTAGGTGCTCCCACATGCCCATGTGTGCCTCCTCACTGCACTTATTTTGCTGTTTATCAAGCTGTTTACCCCCTCTGTTTCCCTGGCAACCAGAGAGCAGAATTCCTCCTCCCCAGGTCCAGCAGGTGACCAGGCACAGAAGAGGCTCTCAGTGAACCATCTTGGCACAAGCGAAAAGACACAGCATTAGGAGAGTGAGTGTCTCTCCACACACAGAGGACACCTGTCAGCAGGGCCGGAGACTTCATTTGGAACAAAATAGGCACAGTTCTTACTTCTGACCTCTCCCATGCTAGGGTTTAGGGAACTTCCAAAGCTGGCAGTGGCCAGAGTATAGGAGAGGCATGGGGAGTAGTGAGAGTTGATGTAGTTAATTATTTTGTGTCTTAAGTTCACACTGAAGATTTGCACTTCATCCTGTGACCAGTGAGAAGCTACCAAAAGCATGTGGCATAGTCAAATGTCAGTTCTAAAAAGATGACGCTAAAATGGCACCGGGCCCAGATGGTTGCCTGTGTTCTCCAAAGAATAGATAATGCAGATGTAATTTGTAATTTTCCAAAGAACTGGAAAAGTTGGGAAATTTCACTTA
>PVJX010018233.1:0-36920 GCA_004027295.1 Dolichotis patagonum
GTGTCTTATTGGAATTTGAATATGTGTGATAGTTCAAACAAATTTTTTTCTTTTTTATCAAAAATGAGATATTATAATACCCATTGATCATTTTCTGTTATTTGGTTCAGAAAGCCCTGGAATTCTTTCACTATATGCATGGCTTTATACTATTGTTTTATGTTTGATATTATTGTAATTGAAACTATGCTCAACTATATCAGAGTAAGAGATATGGTGTTAGATACTGTTGATGTCCAGTTGACTTAATGTAAAGTGCTGTGTTGCCTATGTTGTCCTGTTCTGATCTGCTCTGTACTGCCCCCTTTTGTTTTATTCTCTTTTAAGTAAAAAAAAAAAAAAAGAAAAAAGAAAAGAAAAGTAAGCTAGGTATGATGGCTACAGCTGTATTACTAGTGCTTAGGAGGCGAAGGCAGAATTGCTGTGAGTTTGAGGCCAGCCTAGGCAATAGTGAGTTGAAGGCCAATCTGAATGACATATTGAGAGCCTGTCTCAAAAGAAAAGAAAAAGAATCTTGATTTCTATAGTAACAGACTCTTGTGATTCCCTTGTATTTTTTTAAAAAAATTCCTTCCTTTAGACACTACTTTTCACTTTTTCTGTTTAATTTTAAAGTACATTCAACAATAAAATACTTTCTTAACTTTGTAAAAAAATATATAAAAATGTTTGCAATTGTAATGCTGATGTAGATAAACAGTTACTTAGTTGTGACAGCCTTTATTTGTAAATTGTTCTAATTTTCATGGTATGGAGTTTGATTCCTAGAATTACTATAAAATCCATGTAAGCTGATAATGAACTATATGACAAAGGAGTTTGGCATACCTCTGATTCATGTCAATGATGCTTGTACAGGTTTCTTCTTCAGTAACCAGATATACTATTCTAACAAATTCATTACTTTGTAACTTCATGTCATCATTAGCGAATACATTAAAAATCCAGCCAGAATGATAATTTGATCATTTCAGAAATATTCTTAATTCATCTAGTGAATGTTGTGCTGTTTCCTAAATCTGTTTTGTGTAAAGACCATGTTACAGTATTTTGAAAGAAATTTTTGCTTACATTTTGTAATAAATGTAAAGGGTATCACTGCTGATTTGCCTTTTCTAAGAATTGTGTGATGACTCATGAAAGCCAACTAGTGACATTTAGCTAATTGTTATCATAAAATCAAGTCTATTTTCAGCCTATCTTATAAAATTAAAATTATATTTTAATGAATTAAAATTTTAAAATTTAGATTGCCCATTATTCTTGTTGATCTGTACTGACAATAAATAATCAATATTTTAATGCAGATTGAAAGATAAGAAGATGGAATAAGGCTAATAATTATATGCCTGTCCTACTTCTGATTGATGTTTGATATGTCACTTTTACATAGATTTTAAGAACAGTTAATACTTGAAAAAATGTCTAAATCATTGACTTTTTATTGATATTTGTGCAAATATTTTTTAAAAAACAAATCTGGAATTATTTTGCTAATTGTGAAACAATTACTATAAGTCCTGGCCTACCCATCATTCATTTCAAATACTTTTAATCTTAAAAGAACAAACCTGAACCCATCATTAAACAAAATAACATTGCAGAGAAAAATGTTCAACCAAAGCTCAAGTACTCTGCATCATGATGGCTGGGTTGGCCACGCTAAAATAAAACAAGACAAAACAGAGTGTTCCTGTTGATTGAGGTTGTCAATAAGGGTCATCCCACTAGCTTTTATTTTTTAAACCCATGAAGCAGGGAGTATGAGAAAATGGAAAACAGAGGAAGGAACAAAATTAGAGAGTAAAAGAAGTTGCGTAATGACAGAAGCAGCAGAGGTTAGGTATGGAAGAACTGAGGAAAAGAAGCTATAGGCATGGGTGACAACAGATATCTTTTGGGGCAGAGATGGAACAGAAGAGGTAGCTTTGGAGCTGTTGAGAGGACAAGACAGCTCCCTGGTGACAAAGACAATTTGATAAGAAGAACTGGTGCAGAGCTGTGCCCTTTCTAGGTACATGTGTTATATATCTGTCAAAGGTGGGCTAGTAAATTCCTTTCAAGCTAACATGAGAGAGCCATACCTTTTGCACTTATTCTATTATTGAGAAACATTAAATAACAAAGTCGTATATTTTTAAATAGTTATTTACCCTATATGTTTTTGATCTGAGAAAACATCTGTAAATGTCTTCTCTATAGATATAAGTAGTTATAAATACAATTTGCTCCCCTTTTAGCTTGATTCAGTGTGCACAACTAAATGCTAAACCTTCAAAACCTAAATGGTATGGTTTAGACTTGGAATGTCTCTCCAAATTCTCATGTGCCTTCAGGTGGGACTTTTGAAAGGTGATTGAATCATGGGAGAATGACCACCTAGGGAATTTGTTCTCTGTGGCTCAGCTCATAGCACTCAATCACCCAGGCACTGCAAGGCCTTTGCAGCCATAATTCAAGGATCCTGGATACTGCTCACATTATAGACTTTGGCATCATCCACATGGTACTGGTTTTATGGACATACAGAATGAGAGAGTTGTGGAGTCAGGTAGGTTTCTACCCAGTTTTCCAAAGATCTTTGAGGCCAGGTGGTGTGCCCCTGAGAGGGTAGTATGTGCTGCTGTGAAGATGAAGCCAAAACCACAGGAGAAACCTCAGGAAGCTGGAGATGCCAGGAACATAGAACACTGGCCAAAGGAAACAGCAAGCAGTGAGAAAAGGCTCCCTAAGAGAGAGGCTAAGATTGCTGCAACTGACCATGCTCTAGGAGGCAGTCCCTTCATCCATTTGGAGTCTGAATCACAGCATGATTTGCCCTAGGTGCTGGACATGGAGCCATAGGCTTTAACATTTGCCCACTGGGTTTTGCTCTTGCTTTTATCCCATTTCTTTCCATAGCCATATTTCTCCTCTTTAGAATGGAAATGTTCCCCTGTGCCATAGTATGTGGGAGGTGTTTTAACTTTCTTTTATGTTTTTTCACAGAGGCTCACAGCTAAGCATTTCTTACGTCTCAGAGGAAACTTTAGACTTGAACTTTTCAGAAATGCTGAAACTTGATTTTGACAACTCTTACAAATGGAATAAATGTTTTTTTGGATACTTTTGGGGGCCATGGGCAGAATATTATGGTTTAGATCCAGAGTGTCCCCTAAAATTCTCATGCGCTTAGAAGTGGGGCTTTTGAAAGGTGATTGAATCATGGGAGTGATATAGCTAAATGTGATGATATGGGGTCTGGTTGGAAGAGGCTAGTTACTGAGAACATGACCTGGTAGGGTATAGCTCCCTTCCTGTGTTTTATCTGGCCACCATGAAGTGAGCAGTTTTTCCTCCTCTATGTCCACCTGACACTCTGTTCTGCCCTTAAACTGACTGACTGTGGACTGAAACTGTGAGCCAAAACAAGCCCCCCTCCTTTGAGTTGAGAGTACCAGGTATTGATTGTGTCTAGGCAATAAGCAAAGTGGCTAATATACTGAATCACATTTCTGTGCTAGATATATTTGTAGGATAAGATAAGGTATAAGAAATCTTGAATAAAAATCATGCTAAGTATCATTTGTATTTTTTAAAGTTGGTTTTGTAGCATTTAATAATTAGCTAGTTAAAATAAATATTTTGTATTAGCTTTGCAACTATATTTATATACAAGAGAGTTAAGATAGTTATACAGCTAGTTTCTCTTAGTTCATTGAGAAGAAAGGTTTGTGCTAATGTTTCTTGGACAAGATCTCATGTCTGTATCTTGTACTCTGAACAGCTACTACAAAGACAACAGTATGCAATGTATTGGTTATTGTAACTCTTCTAATCTGTTTTGAAACTGTTTTACTGTTATTTTTATTTTTTTCTCTTTGAAATAAAAAGAAAAGATAAAAAGAAAGAAAATTAATACTGTAGAACAGGATTGGAGATAGTGTCTCAGACTGTGATGAAAAGACCTGGAGGAGGACAGAGACACCCACAACTGTCCTATTTTTTGCTTTCAGTTATTTGTCCCTTCAAACACAATGTTTCTTCTTATCTGCTTTATCATGATATTATAACTTCATTTGAAATGTGTTTAGGGGTAATGTGTCATTTTAAAAATAATCTATTATTTAAAAAACAGTGTGATAAACTACAGATAATTTGTATAATGTTGAAACATATGTGTATACACTATGCTCATCCACACATGTATTTCTTTATAAACAAGTTATTTAAACAAACAATGCATTTGTAAATGGTAAGTAAGGATTTTGTTTATCCACAGAATTGGTTATGGTTAGTAAGTTTAGAGGCACAGAATTTAGTGTCATAGTGACTTGGCTGGGTTTATATCACATCTCTGACATTTACCAGATACATTATTCTGAATCTCAGTGTCTTCATCTATGAATTAGAAATGATAGCAATATCTATCATTTATTGAAGGTTCTATGCATTATACTAAGCCTTATTTTCTGAATTTAGTAGTTAACCTTCTAAAGCTTCCAACAAAGTGTTACTCTTTATTTTTTCAGTCTTAGGAATTGCTGTATCACTGAACTACATCCCCAGCTCTATTTTAAATTTTGAGATAGGGTCTTGCTTTAGAGTCCAGGATGGCTGTGAACTTGCAAAAGTCATGCTTTGTCCACTTGAATAGTCTGGCTAGGAAGGAATAGAACTGAAAACTTACTTGAGGTTGCCTTATTCCAAAGACTGGGCCCTTGACCAGTTTGTTGCACTGTGTTAGGACAGCAGAATGAGAAGTCTGCAAGTCAGTATCTGCTCATTCTCCCATCTTTACCCAAATTGGCAAGGCCTGTGAAGCCTGAGCCCCAGGAATCCTGAAGAATATTTCCTGTTTGCCTGCTAAAGCCTGAACAGATTGTGGATAACTAATTCATGACTGGTTTGATAAGCTCCTTTAAAATACCCAAACCTAACTGCAAGAGCACATGGCCAGGATTTTTCAAGCACTGCAGCTCCAAAATTTTAGCCTAGCTGTGGTTTCAAGTCTCAGCTGCTCTTGCTTCTGTTGCAAGAAATCACTATGAAGTTTGATTCTTTTTTCTTTTGGTATTGGGGATCAAACTCACAACTGCATGCTTCCAAGACAGGCATTTATGCCTGCTGAGCTAAATCCCCAGCCCCTAAAGTTTGATTCTTGTCTCTGTTAGTTATTGTGACATTGCGTGACCTAATGCAAATTGTTTGCATTTCTGAAGGTTATTTACCCTATCTGAAAACAGATATATAAATATGTTCCACAGAGTAGTGCAAGCATTAAAGTAACACAGTAAATTTGAAAGTATCAAGCACATAGGAAATGCTTAGTAAAGTGAATCAAACAAAGTGGAAAAAAATGGATTAAATGAAATAAAATAGTGTTCTTATTTCCAACTTTAAAGCTTTCTCTCCAACTTCTCTCTGCCTAACTCCTACTGCTCTGACCCAAAATGACTGTTCATGGTTTGGGATTTTTGGCACTACTTGATGATGCCTTCTTTCATTTGGCTTGCTTTGACACTACCCTTGTATGTAACGTGACTTAATGGGAGAGACTCCTGAGTCTTCAGCAGGACTCTTGTCTTCAAAATCTAGTTATGGCATGTTTAATTATTGTATTGTCTTTAAAAACATAATGTAGTGTCTTTTTACTGATTAAAGTTTTAATGAAAACTGAGTGAAGAAAAATTAGAAGATCTCAGAAACTTTAGTAAGGGAAAATAAAACCTCACCATAATCCAATGGCCTCTATATAAAAAAATCTTGACAAATACATACATTCAAGTATTTTGCATTGATATATGTTGAAAGGTAGAGCCTGCTCTCTTAAAGATTTCATCCTGAATCAGAAACTCAGCTTTTTAAAAAAAGAGGCATACAGTAATTTATTAGTCAGAAATTTAAAAGGACACACTCAAAGAAATATAGTGTGGGCCTTCAGGAGAGATGTGTATACACTATAGTCTGAAACAAGGTATTTGTGTGTTTGGGGCATGGAAATCTACACAATTTGTGAATTTATAGAAAGTTTTGGCTTGATTTGTAGGAGAAAAATGATGAACTACCCGCAAGTGGAAAGATAAAGATCTATTTGTCAGGCAAATGGATAGCCTATTCTATGGGAGAAAAGCAAGGTCCCAGTCTTCCTTTCTCTCTTTCTTTCTTTCTTTCTTTCTTTCTTTCTTTCTTTCTTTCTCTCTCTCTCTCTTTCTTTCTTTCTTTCTTTCTTTCTTTCCTTCTTCCTTCCTTCCTTCCTTCCTTCCTTCCTTCCTTCCTTCCTTCCTTCCTTCCTTCTTCCTTCCTTCCTTCTTTCTTTCTTTCTTTCTTTCTTTCTTTCTTTCTTTCTTTCTTTCTTTCTTTCTTTCCTTTCCTCCTATCATTTAAAATGGATTATCTGAGATATTTCCCCCCCAAACATTCTTGACTCTCACTGCATCCCTTCATTTTAAGGTTAGGTTCTTGAGCTTGGTGTAGTGGTGCATGCCAATAATCCCAATACTCAGGAGGTTGAGGCAGGAAGATTTGCTGTGAATTCAAGGTCAGCCTGGGCTGCATATTGAGTTCAAGACCAATCTAAATGACATCAAGAGACCCTATTTTGTCTCCAAAAAACCAAAAAATTTTTAAAAGACCAGGTCCTTGTCCTTTATCTTATCCATTAATATAATGTACAGACTTAAAGTATCTTTAAGGGACTTTGGATATAAAGGACCTGGGATAAAAGAAGCATAAATAAGTATACAGAGTAGGATATGGATAACCTTGGATAATATTGTGTCCTGAAATTTCAGTCTTCTTAAAGGTACAAATTTTATGTTATTATTTTCCTCATCTCCTTTCTATCTTTATTTTATAATACTTTACTTCACTCACCCCTCGACACTGTGATCCCTTATTCTTGAAGGATGCAGAGGGGCTGAAAGCCCATCTTCTTATGGCTGTTTCAGACTAAGGGTGGATGTTGGTCTGCCTAGGTAGGGATCAAAAGTTTTTAAAAATTATTTTATTTTATTTTTTCTTTTTAACAGAAAAAAACCAAGGAAAATAAAACAGAATAAAATCAATCAAAATAAACCAGAATAAATGATACAGGACTTCCGAACCTTTTCAAATCAACAATAGTTACCATAATGCCTTTGTTGTCTTCAAAATAGCTGCAGATACCACTTTTGGACATATTAAAAATCAAATAGAACAGAATAGAAACAATAAAAACAAAACAATGAATGCAATAAAGTACATCAAATCAAGCCAGTAGTAAATACGTAACGGCTTTCCATAACATGTCTTGCTATCTTTAAAATAGCTGCTCGTGCCATCAGAGTTAACATAAACAAAACAAAAGAGAATAACCCAAATCCAAAAGAAAGAACAATGAAAATAATACGATTTTGGGGGCAGGGAATGATCTTTCTCCACGGGGCCTGGTTCTCTCCTTCTGTAGTCTGAAAATAGCACTGACTCACAGAAAAGAGGCTTGGGTCTGGCTTTCCGCAAGCTGGCCCAAATGTTAAACTCTTAGGAATGTTTCTATGCATTGGGATCAAAAGTTTTATTCCAACTGATCTAAAGGAGATATAGGAATATTGGAGTTCTGTTGTTTGAAGAACATTTTTTGATAGCCTAGAAAAGATGACGAGGACATTAACAAGTCAATGATGCTCTAGGTTCATTTTATAACCATGTTAAACAAACATGGCCAAATATAAAAAGTAATTTGTTGGCAAATAGGGGCTCCAAATAGTTGTAGTAGACAAAGTCGGGCATCATTTGGCATAAGCATTTTATATTTAATATTAACCTCTATCTGTACAGAGGTGTTAAACCAAGCATAACCGTAGAGTTTAAGAGTAGACAGTTTCTTCTCGGTTTTGTCAATAAGCAACCAAATTTCCTATTTTAATTGTAACAATGTTTCTATGGATCTTTGGGCCATTACAGTTTTTACTACAGCACTCAGAACCTACCATCTGGATTCTATTTTGTAGACCTGAAGACCTTTTGTAGTAACTGGCTTCAGATAATATAAACCTATGAAGTCTGAAATACATACCACAAAAGTAACCAGGCTAAGTAGCTAGCTTATTCATACTGGTATTTTTAATTCTATAGGCATACCTATTCAAGAGGTCAAATCTTTACCTGAGGGGTACTTGAGAGTACATTAAAATGACATAATGACAATAAACTAAAAGAAGCTAAGACATACATTTTTGGAAGAACAAGTAAGACTGGGAATCACAACCTCAGAGGGCAATAGGCTAAAATGTTACAGGTATAGCTGGAAACTGCCAGCTGGGGCTGGTGCAGTATTTGGGTCCCTTTTTAAATATCTAGCCTACCTGAATCTATTTTACTTAATTATTCCTTTTTTATTGTACTTTCCTGCTGGATGTTTAAGACTGAATCAAAGTAAGATCCATGTCAACCAAAATTAATTTATTGACATATACCTGTTAAAGTTCCTCAAGGCCTTATTTTTGAGACTGTGTGAAGAGCCTCTTACTTTCCCTAGTTTTTACTTCTACCATCTTGTCGTTTTCCAGGATGGACCATGGTCTTACTTGATCACATGGCTTTCCTTGAAATCATGGGCACATTTCCCTCTGTAGTGGCCTTCCTTTCTGCAAAATGCAAATTATTTGATTTCTGTCTTCTGGAGTCTAACAATACCCTTTCTTAGAAGATTGGGGAATTCACCTGAATTTCTGGCCCCTTTAAGAGGGGTTGCATCATGCCCTGGGTCCTGGCAGACTGTAGAGGGCAAGGACCAAAATATTGGCTGTCCTTTTAGCCCTTTTGTCTTCTTCAGCTTTGGTTGTTAAATTTTGGTGTCGAAAACCCAGAAGGTCAGTTTCACCAGTCTTGAAGTGGAACTCATAGGTCTTAATTCTAACTATTTTACTCTTTGGATATAGGGTGCCTTGAAATATAAAGTATGACCAAAGAACAAATATCTCTTCCATTAATCATGGTCAGCATTAGTATTAAGGATCAGTGTCATACTCTACCTGTCCTATAGGTGATGGCCTCCCATCTTAACATTTTGCTTATATTGTCTTTTAGAAGTCTTATTCTGCTAAAATGTTAACAGATAATAAGCTGGTTATGGTAATACACACCTATAATCTCTACACTCAGGATGCTGAGATTGAAAGATTGGCATGGGTTTGAGGCCAGATTTGGCTGAACAGTGAGTTCAAGAACAGCCTGAACTACACAGCAGGATGCTGTCTTAAAAAAAAAAAAAAAAACAAAATCAAGCACAGTGGTGCACACCTACAATCCCAGAACTTGCAATGCTGAAACAGTAGGACTGCTGTGAGTTTGAGGCCAGCCTGGGCCACATAGTGAGTTCAAGCCAAGCCCGGGCTACACAGTGAGACTCTGACTCAAAAAAGACATGCAGAGGATTTCAGCTAGACTAGTACTAGTAAAAAAACAAGACAATTTCAGATAGGAATAATTGCTACGAAGAAAACAGGTGAGAGAGAGAGGGAGAGGGAGAAGAGAAGAGAGAGAGAGAAATAGAGAGAGAGAGAACATATCACAAAGAGTAATCAAAGAAAGCCTCCTTAAAGAAAGTGTCAATCTAGGTGTTGTCCCAAAAAGAGATAAAAATATCATACCACAGTGATATATACACACATGTATTCATAGCAGCACAATTTGTTAATAGTTAAATCTTGGAAAGAGTTCAGATATGCATTAATGAATTAATGGGTAATGGAAATGTGGTTTTTATATACAGTGGAGGAGGGAAAGAAGGATTGAAGGGAAGGGAGTGGAGTGGGAAAAGAAAAATTTAAAATGTATTATGTACAAGTACAAATTTACTATGATGAATTTGATCATTACGTATGTCAAGAATGTACCAATAAAATTAATTTTAAAAAAAGAACATATTAATTATGCAAATGTTTGAAAGATGACTAGTGCATATATAGGGAAAATGAAGAGCAAAGTTTCCGCATGGGAACCAGTATCTCATTCCATCCAGTTTGTCTGTTGGTAACAAGCAAGTTGTGGACATTGGGATCATAGGGAAGGAAGCAGGGGGTTAGATTAGGTAACTGTGGGAGGAAACCTGGATTTTATTCTAAAATAAACACTGTCTTAGTAACATCTAGTGGAAGAGAGATGTGTTTCAGGTTGGAGTGAAAATTTAGATGCACAAAACAAAAGGATGAATATAACAGATGTTTGACATGGAGCAAGCCTAGCTCGAAATCTTGAAGCCAAGGTTAAGCAGTGGAAAAGATACTATTCCCAAGTCAGACCATGAAAGCCTCAGGATTAGTCAGATTGACTAATGATTTGGTAGTGCAGAAGACTGATGAAACAGTTGTCTAGTTATAGCATGTGCTTGCATTTACAAAAGTCTGGCTTCAATTTTTTTTTAAATTAAGAGTATCCTTATTACTCAGTTTTCCCATTCTAGAAACCATGATCACATATAGTTATTATCAGAGCTCTTTCTCTTTCTTTTCTGTATATGAAACCTAAAGCTCCCTCCCCCCATCCCACTTCCTCATGAAATACAGAGAAATGTGAACTATAACTGTAACATCAGGATGTCTCTGGGGTCATATTCTTCACCTTGCCTGAATATCTTATGTCCCAGATCAGGGGAAATATGAGATATATATGTTATGTTAAATCTTCTAGTAGCCATGCTATTAACTGGCTATACACATGCAAAAGATGGAATCTAGATCCATATCTCTCATCACATACTGAACTAAAATCAAAATAGATCAAAGATCTAAATGTTAAAACAGAAAAAACTTAATCTTCTGGAAGATAAAATAGGCAAAATTCTTGATGATGTAGGCATAGGCAAGGACTTTCTGCACAGAATTCCATTTGCACAAGCAATAATATCAAGAATCAACAAATGAGATTACATCAAATTAAAAAGCCTCTGTACAACAAAAGAAACCCCCAGTAGATTGGAAATTTTTTTCAGTTGTTCCTTAGAGTACTAATATCTAGAATACATAAAGAACTCAAAAAATTAAACCCCCCCTTAAGTAGAAGACCCAATCAAAAAATAGGCAAGTGAAATGAGTAGACTAAGTGAAAATGGCCAATAAATAGACGCAAAAGTATTCAACATTGCTGGGCATTTGAGAAATGCAAATTAAAAAACAACACTGAGATTCTGTCTAGCTCCAGAAAGAATGATTATCTTCAAGAAATCAAATAATGACAAATGCTGGCAATGCCACGGGAAAATGAACTCATTTTAATTGTTAGTGGAGTGTTAACTAGTACAGCCACTATGGAAATCTGTATGGAGATTTTTCAGAAAACTAAAGATAGAAATTCCTTTTGACCCAACTATTCCTCTTCTGGTATTTTTCCAAAAGAATGAAAAATATCAAATTACAGTAATATATACATTCCCATGTATATAGCAGCATAATTCATTATAACTAAATATTGGAAGAAGCCCATATGTCCAGCAACAGATGAATGGATAAGGAAAATGAGGTATTTATACACAATGGAGTACTACTCTGCCATAATGAAGGATAAACTTGAGTCATTTGTAGGAAAATGGATGCACCATGAAACCATAACGTTGAGTGAAACAAATCAGACACATAAGTTTAAATATTCATGGTTTCTCTTCTGTGAGGGATCCAAAGTATAAATAAAGAGAAAAAAAAGATAGATAATAAAGAACAAGAAACAAAGAGATAAGTCTTTTGCAAAAAGAAAAGGGGATTGAGAGTTGCAGGGAGGATAGAGGAAAGGCAGGAATGATGAAAGGGACATGGATATGTTATGTACGTGTACCAACTCCCCACAATGAGTATAATCATCATGTACTGCAAATATGTACTGACAAAAGTAAAGAGTGAAAACTTTAAAAAAAATGAAAAAGACAAAAAAAGAGTAAAAAGAAATGGATACATTTTCTTTTCTTCTTTTTATTTTATTTAGGGGTCTCTAGGGGTCAGGAAGCTTTTATCTTCTTTATTGCTTCTGAGTCTTCTGCATTGTTTTTGTGGTCTGAGGATTGAACCCAGGGCCTTTACAGTAAACTAATCCCCAGTCCTTTTTAAAATATTTAATTTAGAGACAGGGTCTTGCTAAATTGTCCACAATGGGCTCAAACTTGTGATTCTACTGCTTCAGCCTCCCTGAGCGCTGGGATTAAAGTGTGTACCATCATGTCCAGCAGAGTACCTTGTCTTGACTCTGACAGGACTTCTTGTTTCTAGATCTCCTGAAGATTCAACTCCTGAAGTTCTTATTCCAAAAATAGATGCTTTGTCTGGCACTCTCAACACCTCCTCACCATCAATAATTATTTGATATGGTATCAAATAATTTAGGCTTCTCTGCATTGGAAGGGAGCACTACTTTGTAGAAAAAGTATCACTGAATGGAAAATGTGCTGAATTCATGGCTCCTTTAATCTTACTTATGAAAGGCTTAGCTATTTGGGATATAAGACTTATCTGATTATTCCATCCATTTAGGGCTACTTATTGCTGCTGACTTAGTATAAAGAAGAAATTCACTTTTGAATATCAGCAGGCAATTATTACCTTGGTTTTTCTCTTTAAGTTTGTTTTTTATATGAAAAATTTCCATTTTTTCCTGCCAGGCCAAAGTAGATTGGACTGGGAGGGATTCATGAGTAATTTTCAAAATTTACCTAGCCCTCTGCTTCCTAGTTAACTTGGAAACCTCAATCATCTTAGTCCCATTCTACCTTTGAGGGCACAAGTGTGTGGTTGCAAGTGTATACTCACAGAATCCAACCTTGAAGGTATGTTTTATTGATTCACATAGTGTTTAAAATTCTTTTGAGTTAACATTTAGAAATTGGGGACTTTCATATAAACATTTACTTTTCTAGATTCCTTTTTAAAATGGGTACATTCATTGATACTAAGTCATCTTCCTGCACATACCTTTGGCCAAGCTGGGCTTTATACGGGTCATACTCTTCATTTTGATGTAGTCAATTACCTCTGGTCCGTTTCTTTTATGTCCTCATCGGGGCACTTGAATTTTGCAACCTCCAACCTCCATACTTCTATGCCCTTTTTTCCCACCAGTCTCTAGGGGTCAGGAAGCTTTTATCTTCTTTATTGCTTCTGAGTCTTCTGTAGCTTCAGTTCGAGAAGAACAATGGCAGAATACTAACTCATTCAGGTACCTGTTAAGTCTCAGATGGAAGTCAACTAAATTCTTTAATGACCATCAGTTTTAGGAGAACTTTTGAGCAACGATGTGGAAAACATTTTTACCTTGCTAGATCCTGAAACTACTAGGTTATTTACTTAGGTTATTTACCCAAAGAGTAAATTTCAAATGTCAGTCAAACATTTTTCAGCCATCTCTTCTTTACATGAAATAGTATTGATAAATAATGAAATATTTACTTATGCCATTAAGCTGTCTGGTGGTGAAAGCTCTTTCAACAATTCTGATGGATTATTTCAAAGATTCAGACAGAATTAGAGGTCTCTTACCCTCTGTTTAACCCCAGTCTTATTTCTTAGGGGAAGCAGAGTGAAAGGAGTTTGTCTAGGCTGAGGACTATATGCACAAGCCAGTCACTGTCTCCTTGCCTTAAGGGGACCAGCTTCCTCTTTTAATACTCAAGGTGATGAAAACTGACCGCCTCTGATTCATATTTTTACTTTCATATTCAAAAGCAGCTTTTATCAGAGATTTTCTATCAAAGATGAGTACTGTGCTATTTTCCTGTCATCATTTATATAAGTGACTTCATTGGGAGGAGGAAATCTTACTGTGCCACGCTCTCCCTGTCTCAGGCACCCCATCTGATCTTTTACCTCCTACCCAACTTTGTACAAAATAAATCATAGTAAACCTGTGGCTCTTAGTCTTTAATGAGGGAGATTATTACAATGCACATTTCTGGGTTCCATATCTAAAAACTCAAGTTTCACTACCTCTGGGATGGGGCTATGATTCTGAATTTTAACAAGCCTCTCAAGTAACTGATGCAAATAGCCTGTTTCAAAATAAAAGGGAAAAAAGTTGGGATGTAGCTCAGTGTGAAGGCCTTGGTTGAACCCTTGGGACAAAAAAAAAGTTAAAATATGATAATCTAAGGGTGTTGTAGCATCTTGATTTTGTTTTCTCTGTACTGGGGATGAAACCCAGGACATTGTGCAATCTTTTACCACTAAGCTACATCCCCTCATCATCATCTTAATTTTAAAATTACTTTAAGGTAGTAACTTTCTAATATCCTTTCCCGAAAACACATTTTAATGTTGAGAAGGGGGTTTAGGAGAAGATTGGGTAGTGATCCCTTAATATCCATGGGATATTAGTTCTAGTACTGTTTCCTTCCATCACCACTCTGAGAATACCAAAGCCCCATCAATGCTTAAGTCCTTTATGTAGAATGACATAGTATTTGCATGTACATTCTCTCATACACTTTAAATCAATTTTAGGTTACTTACAATATTAGTATACTATAAATGCCATGTAAGCCATTTTTACAATTTTAGGGACTAATAACAAGAAAAAACCCTACATATGCTCAGTATAGATGCTATTCTTTAAAAAAATTTTCTATCTGTGGTTGATTTGAGTCTTCATACACAGAAACTTTGGAGGCAGAAAGCATGGATATGAGAATTTGTACTTTAAAAGTTGGCATATCATAAAGGCAGAGAAAGAGGGGACTTTCAAGGTACTTAATCCTTTATAATTTTATAAAACTTCTTTTATTATAATAAAAATCTTATTAGAAATACAAGCACGCAACATAAAACAGGAAAAGGAATGGAAGAGAAAAACATTTGTCTCTAAAGAGGTGTCATTAAAAAACATTAGGCAGTTCAGTTGAATGGAATAGGAAAATTATCATCTTTTAATTTTCACAAAATTAATTAAAAAGATTTTTTTGGCTGCAAGGACTAGAAATGTTTATAAAGCTTGTATTTTCACAAGAAATAATAAAATAAAAAGGACAGCAAACTTGTAAGAACTTCTATAAGTGAATGACTTTTTGGTTGTTTCCACAAACTGTTTGTAAAATTGATTATGGAAATAATTTAATATATTACCATCTTCTACTTAAATATAAAACAAATTATTTTACCTTCTTACAATTCATTCATATGAAAAACTACAGTAGGGCCACGGATATAGCTCAGTGACATAGCACTTGCTTGGTAAGCACAACACTGTGAGTTTGATTTTCAGTACAAAAAATAAAACAACAACAAAAACAACAACAACAAACCAACAGCCAAAAAACTACAATAACAGTACTTATTTATTTTTATCTCAAACTCTAGAGATCAAAAAAGATATTTAGGTGTGCTGGAAAAATAAATGCTAATCATATATGTAAGCATTATTTGGGTTTTGCTTTGTTTGAAAAATACTTGAAGTAGCTTAAAAGAATGCCCTCACTGCAAACAGGTGGTAATAAGTGTAAATGTCAGCATAACATCTAAGGAGGTCAAATTTGTTATTGTTTTTTTATATAATCCAAATTGATGAAAGATGATTTTTTAAAATTTAATTTTAAGGGGAATAAAACAGCAGTGAAACAAATGGAAACAGTCATAAGACAGTAGGAAATCTACAATAGTTACTGTATTGCATATTATTGTCCTCTAAATAGATGCTTGGCTTTAGACTTGCAAAGTCAATCAAACAATACAGTTCCTCCAAATCAGCTGGTCACTGGGCAGGGGGAAGGGGAGAGGGGAGACTTAGCTTCCTTCCTTGTTCTCCCCCATCGAAAGATGATTTTAAAATTATCTGTGAGACTCTTAGGTTTTACAGGGTTATTACCTCATAATTGAAATCTACCTGATTGTAACTGGTAAGGTTTTGCTTTTAATTCCTGCATGTTCTCATTAAAATTGCTTCAAAAAAAGAAATTTCATTCTTTTGTAACATAGCTTTAGAATGCTAAGCTTGAACACTAAATTCCTCATCAAAAAGCTTAAAGTTAGTTAAATTTTTACCCTACAAAAGTTGAATTGCTATTTCAGAAGTAGAGTTTGTATTAAACAGTTATTGACATTTTAAGTGCTTAAAAGCTCTATTGATATGAATAATATTAATATTAAATAATATTTAAAATACATATTGTTCATCTAATGTAGTACTTTAATAAATATGTGTTGATATTTTATGAGGAAGTTGAATTTCACTTCAGTATACAAATTGGAAATTGCTGTTGTTTCAAAAATCACTGGTGTAATGCAATGCTATCCAGCTTTAATAGCTTTTATCTATATTAACTTTTCTTAAAATGGAAGAGAATTGACAAATGTGTAATACTGTCTTTTCAGACTGGAATCTTACACTTTGGAGATAAATCCTAGAATGTGGCTCAATTAGAATTCAATTGAAATTAGAAAGCAGCAAAGATTGTAATCTTCTTTTCCCTCTAAAATGAAAATGTTCCACCTGTGTAAATAGTTTAAAAGACTTAACCTTAAAAATTTTATAAAAGAATATCAAATTCTTCATATCAGACCTTAAATGGAAAATAGTGTATTTTTGCAAATTATGTATAAGTATGTGTGTGTGAAGAGAGTAACTTCACAATCATTTGAAATAGTTTTTAAGAATTGACAAGTGAATTAATTGAAATAGTTATTTAATTTAGTACTCATTTATTCAATAGTTTTTTAATTATTCAAGCAAAACCAAAGTCACATAAATCAAATAGCATAAAAACTTAACCTAAGGAGGTTGAGTTAGAAAGCACCATTCTAATCAAGCCTGGATCAGTGATCATCAAGAGTTAAAGACGAATGAGAAACATAGTAAAATGTACCATGTACTGTCTTCTTAAAAATTTACTTTATGTGCATCACAGTTATCATTAATGTAATTGACAATTACTTTATAAGAATTTATATTTTGAAAAGAGAAAAAAGTACTAAAAACTCCATGATTTAACATGACTCAGGAAAATATACTTTGGGTAAAAGTGTGACTGACACATACAAGACACTTAATAAACACCTATTGGAAATGATTGAATATGGTATTTTAATCAGGAAAGCAGAGTCATATGCAGATCCAGTTCTCCTGGGTTATGAATATACATCTTTGAAAACAATTTTTAAATTTATTTTTGGCATTGCTGGGGAGATTGAACTCAGGGCCTCATGTATGATAAGCAGACACTGCCACTGAACATGTAATAATATCACTGTTAATGAAGACTAACATTTTTATTATGGTTATTTGACAGGGCTATCCTTTAAACAAATAAAGAAAACATATGGAAGATAGGACACTGTTGAAGAGGGATTTCCTAGTATGCCAGAATAATAGTTGATTATCGTTTTAGCTAGCAGTGTCTGATAGAATTGAGTTGGTGGTAGGCTGTCATATACAAAGTTTAGCATTATAATCAAATTAATCTTATGATAAAGTTTACCTGATGTACAAAGGATAATCTAAATATATGATATGTTTTAAATTTTTATAAATCACAGTAAGAGACACATTGCCATTAATCCTCTTCAAAATATTCTCCTCCATTTCAATCACACTTATCCCACTGTTCTTGACATTTTCTGAAGCAGTTCTGAAAATCCTCTTTCCTATTTTTAAGTGAGCATGCTCTTTCCTATTTTTATAAGGTGTGTTCAAATATTCAGTGAATACTGCCATTGAATGCCATCCAACAGAAAGGCAGGCTCAAAAATAAAACAACACAGTGGGTCCTCTTCCACCTCTTCCTCCTCGCTGGATCTAGCTTTTCCTCAAAGTCAAAATGACTAAGGTGGTAAATGTTTTGAATGGATTCAGGGCGGTCACAACAAAGTGACTAAAGACATTCACAAAAAAAGACTTCTAGAACTGTTTCAAAAAGTGGCAAAAATGGTGGGATAAGTGAGAAGTAAGGGGTAGTATTGTGAGGTGGATTCTGGCAACATGTCTTTTATTGCAACAAATTATAAAAAAATTTAAACCTGTATCATATTTTTCAATCACATCTCATGTATGTACTGACCGATATAATTGTATCGCAGCCCTTGGTCTTAAGGTAACACTAGTAAAATGAACACAAAGAGAGATGCATGAATTGGTGTTTGTTAGGAATAAGAGGAATAAGTTAGGAGTAAGAGGGAGGAGAAGAAGTTAGGGTCAGTAAGGGGGGATCCAATAGTTTAGGAAATTATTCCCACCGTCCAAAGGAGACCCCTTAGGTTATCTGCAGTACCATATATGTTGCTCCCTTGACCTATAGAGAGTGCCTTTGGCCTGGTGTTCTGCAGAATTCTTGCTAGTAGGCCTGTTCCCAAATCCAGGCACTTGGCAAAGACATGGGAAACAGAGACTAAGAACACACCTTCCCTTGTGAGAGAAAAATTGCCAAACAGCTTGGGTCTTAGTCTTTAGCTGAGGATAAGAATACTTTCTTAGCAAATGTCAAGTACATAGTACATTACTGTTAACTATAATCATCATGAAGTATTTTAGATCTCCAGAATTTCTTTATAATTGCTCTCCATTTCTCCTGCTTCAGTTAATTTCTTTTTCTTTTCTCTTCACTCTCTTCTTTCTCTCAAGTAGCTGTGGTTTGAACTCAAGGCCTAATGCAAGTTAAGGAATTGCTCTCCCACTGAGTTTAATCACCATGCCCCTCTTATTAAAACTTTTTTGTTTTGAGACGAAGTCTTATTAAGTTGTCCAGCCTGGCATCAAAGTTGTGATAATTCTGTTTCAGCTTCCTGCATAAGTGGGATCACGGACATGGGCCACCATGCCTAGCCCTGTCCTTCATTTCTTGATTTTTGTCTCCTGATCCACTATACACTATTTCAGTCTTAATTCTTGGTGATGCTGAAAACACATGGGTGATCCTTCCAACGTTCTCGTCACTTAGTTTCTTCAATGTCTCTTTGCCAGTAATCTTACTCTCACATATCTTAGCACTTCAGCCTATAGTTATCTTATAGACTTTCTTATTACTGATAATTGCCACAGCTTCATGTTCTCAATTTTTCGAGCACCATTCTTTAGCACCCACATTTCTAACTTGCTCTTCCACAATGTAACAAGCCTTGGATGCAGCTATAACCTGTAGTTTATTGACTATACCCTTTTGGTAGCTGTCTTGCCTCTTTCTCAGATCACTTTTTATCTTTTTCCATAGTCAAGAAGTATAATCACTCATTTTCATTCATCCTCAAATATTTTGCTCTTCTCTTACCTTATTATATTGCTTTGTTAAAACTACAATCCTCGTTAATTCAGTTATTGTCTGTTACAAAACCACACAGAACTATGGAAAAATGTACAATTTTGTTTACTGTTCTCAGCTTAAATTCATAATCATTAACTTCGTGTGGACTTTTAATGATTCCTGAGAACTGTCCTGTTCTTCTGGTCCATCAAGTTTGCCACTCTTTTAAGAGAAAAATTTATATCTTCTCTTCTTTCATCAAATCTTCAATATCTCTTCTTGAATGACCTCATTCAAAGTATTCTTTTAAAATCCTAATCACATCCTTCCTCATTTATTAAAGTATGTTTATTAAAGCAATCATTTCCTATTTTTTCTTTCACATGTTTAGAACATTTTAGACAGGATCTCGCTATGTAGTTCAGGCTGGCCTTAAATTTACCATGTAGCCCAAGCTGGCCCCAAACTCACAGTGATCCTCCTGCTTCAGAGTCCTGAGTCCAGGACTACAGGTGTTTACCACCACCCCCAGTTCTATTCTCTCTTTTGCATACTGCTAAAAACTGAGTTTTTGTTCCCTCCAAAATGTATGTTGAAATTTAATTTCCATTTTAATACTTCTTTAAGAGATGATTAGGCCACAAGGGCTTTCTATTGATATAGATTCATGAATGGGACTGGTCGATTATCAAATGGCATGTTTGGACCTCTTCTCATTCACTTTCTTGCCTTCTGCCATGAGAGGATTCAGCTCTCTCCAGATGACAGCATGTTGGCATCAGACTTCCCAGCCTCTAGAACTTCAAACCCACAAATTTGTTCATCATTATTTATCCAGCCTCAGTTATAGCATACAAAATGGACTA
The DNA here is from genome assembly GCA_004027295.1 of Dolichotis patagonum. Lineage (NCBI taxonomy): Eukaryota > Metazoa > Chordata > Mammalia > Rodentia > Caviidae > Dolichotis > Dolichotis patagonum. Next base: position 20,026 of record PVJX010018233.1, read on the forward strand.
AAATACATACATTGTCAATTTTTTTTCTGTCTCTGTGATCATTCCTTTTAACATTCATTCTATTTTGTTCTCCCATCTTTAATCTGGAAACATTTATTGGTACTCCATCTTTGCACATATTAAGTTTGAAGCCATAAAAAAGCAAAAGGATTATTGCATACTGTCCATACAGGCCAAAGGAGAGCTACTCTAAGTAACATTTAGGGTTAAAGATTATAGGTATAATGAATGTCAGTGCTTTAATACTGTCTGTGAACTTCCATAATACTAGATTTCTACTGACTAAGTAGCATTTATGGTAGAGGTCATTTTGCTCATAGTAAAATAATTTGTAAGGTTTTTATACTGTTACTAAAAATGATAAATTTGATTTTAATTGTGAATTCTGGTGCCTAATACCTGGCTATTTTCCTTGCCCTGTTTCCAGAAGAATCTTCTTGAAGTTAGAGTAATAACTGCTATAGTTTGTTGACTTGTCAAGAAATTTGATGAATACTAGAGTTTGGGCTCATTGTTTTCACACATTTTGTTGACTTAAGTCTTGCAGCAATCTTGTGAAGGAGGTAGTAGTGTTCTTTTAACTGAGAGAAGACTGAGAAAGAAAAATTTTTTATTTTTAATGAAATCCCTCTCCACAGCTTTATAAAACTTTTAATTAAGATATCATATTAATTCTGGTTTGAATGGACAAAGGACAAAAAGCTATGCATGCAGGTGGTCTGAACTAAATAAATCACTTTAAAATGAGGCCTTCTTATGAAGAGAATATGCCGACCAGTACAGTGGATTTATTGTGTGAGTGGTTTATGTGTCATAACAGAGACCCAGAGTAATGACAGACCAATTTAGCCAGCAAACAACTGGTGCCATTAGGGGACATGAGTGTGGAAAGGCGTGGGTAAAAAGAAGGAAGGATCACTAACTTATTGCTAAGATATGGTATACTTCTGAACTTAGACAGTTATCTTTATTCACTCTCAAGTTTATGTTTTAAAATCTATATAAATGTTGAAAAATTATACAATAAACAGCCACATCCTATTTACATAGATTCAAAATTGTTAACATTTTGTAATATTCTCCTGTCTCTGTCTGTCTGTCTATCTATCTATCTATCTATCTATCTATTTATGGCTTTTTCCTGGTCCATTTTAAAAGTTAATTTCTGGGGCTGAGAATGTAACCCAATAGTAAAATGTATGTGCTTATCAAGTGTGAAGCTCTGGGTTTGAATCCTAGTGTCAAAAAAAAAAGTTAATTTCAGACATCCTGATAGTGCAGTACATATCTTTCAAGAAAAAGGGAATTCCATATAATGATCCAGTTGTTCTTAAGCTTACTATGAATTCATCATTAGTATCTGATATCCAATTTACTTTCAAATTTTCTCAATTATTCTAATAATATCCCTGGTTATTTCCCTGTTTACAGATCTTTGTGGCATTTAGCTGCAAAATCTCTTTAGTCTTCTTTCATCTAGAACATTTACTTGGGATTTTTTTGTCTTTTATAATATTTAAATCATAGGGCAATATGTTAGCCATTGTTGATTTCCTGCTGTCTTGTTTTAAAGTCCTATATTGCTTGCATTGTTCTGTTGTGATTTGCTTTATTCTGTTTTGTTTTATTCTCTTTAAAATAAAAAAGATAGTAAAACAATATTTATGTCATAGAAGAGTTCAGACCAGCTGTTTTGTAATTGTCCCTCAATTAGGATTAATATGATATTTATCTTTCATGCTTAGATTTATAGTAAACATTTTTGGTGGGAGTACCAAATAGATGATGTTGAGATAAGTTTTTAAAAGATATTATATTTTCTCTACAAATACTACAACAAAAATGGTTTTCATTTCAGTAGTTAAATGTATATTTGAAATACTTTTTCTTTATTTATAATGCAATTTTATTCAAAATTATAAAATATTATACTGTCCTAATTGTTCTGTGAAATTCTTTCTAGAATAGCAGAATACATATCTTCACAAATTTAAAATTAAGAAAGCTGCAGCTTAAAAATGTGTGAGTGTGATTGGTTTAGACTATTTGTGTACTTGCTATGTAAAAAATTCACTACATTATTTCTGTCTAGGTGATGATGAAGTTCTGGTAACATGAACCTTTCTAAATATATCTTAATAAATCTTGACTGAAAAGTCGAGTAAAACTGAAAAGGTATTTGGTGAGAATTGACAAAATTGTTAGCTATGGAAACAGGAATCAGAGACAATATCCTGGAATAGACTCAGCACTTATTTAGGATATGCATTTATAAATTTTCAATGCATATTTTATAATAACAATGACTGATGCTTATTGAATATGTGACAGATCTTTTATATGTGATTAGTACAACTTTAAGAAGACATTATAATTACTTACATTTTATAGATTGGAAACAAAGGAACTTTTAACCATTGTACTGTATCCTTTTGATTGGTTTGATCTATCTACAAAATTGTTTGTTTTATTGCTGTGATTGATGCCATTATGTATTCCAAACTCCAGGTGTGTATGTATGTATGTGTGTGTGTGTATGTATGTGATATTTTCCTATGAAAAAAGGGAAAACAAACTTAAAATTTACAACCTTATATAATTAGTTTTTGTAGTTATCCCTGGTAGACTTTTTTAATGGTCTTGATTGAGCTCTAAAGATAGTCTTATTTTTCTTCTTTGATATTTTATTTTTTCAATAAAAAGTATCAATTTTGATGTAATAAAATATTATACCAATAGCCAAAATGTATAAAAGGGAATGTGTTGTTTATATTTTCTTCTTTTTAAATTTTTTAATTTTTACTTTGAAAAGAATAAAACCAAACAAAAAAAAAACCCAAAATAGGGTCATTCAAAATGAAAGGGTGGACATAGTACATGATTTAAAACCACAATGCAAGGTGATCTACAATGGTTACCATGATGTCTCTTGTTATACTCAATAGAATTGCCCATATCATCGGGTACAATAAAATTGAATATAGCAGTACAGAACAAAATCAATAAAAACATTGGAGATATTATAGGACTTTAAAAGAGGGTAATAGTCAAACCAGAATGGGTATCATAGTGAATCTTACTGTCTTCAGAGTAGTTGCCTATACTGTCAGACTTGATACTATCAAACATAACAGATTCAAATAAATCAGTCAAGACAAGACAGTGATTGAACAAAACAGATTCAAATAAAATCAGTCAAAACAAGACAGTGAAAGCAATACAGGGTTTCAGATTAAGTTAATAGGAAAGTAAAAATGGTTACCATAGTATATCCTGCTATCTTTGGAATATGCCCTCTATGCTGTCTATGCCCTCAAATCTAGTACAAGTAGACAAACTGGAACAGAATATAACCAAACTAAACAGAGTGATGAAAACAATATGGGTTTCAAATCACTATACAAGATTAGCAATGTCCTCTGCCCTTCTTTTTTTAGACAATTTATCTTCTTTCACTTTCCCAAGGTACATTGTACATTTGGTATCCCACTAACTCCTTAGTTTTTAGATTAGGAAGGCAACCCACTATTTACCTAAGTGGTTCTGAACCTTTTTACCCCTGAGCTTGGTCTCAAGTTGTATCCATTTGCCTACAAGAGCCTCAAGGTTTTCCTTCCTTATAGTTGAGTAGTTCTTTATTGTATAAAAGTGTTATGTCTCCATTGTATAAAAGTGTTCCAACCAATCTGCAGCTGATGGGTGAGCATATTTCACTTACATTTAAGTGAAATATGGATCAAATTTATCCACATTTTTCTGGTTCCCTGTCACATAGAGCATTATTTTCTCATCTTTGACTTTCAGTCCATAAACCCTCTTTCAGGTTAGTTATATTTCTTACATAGAGCATGTTGATGAACCCTATCTCCTGATCCACTCTGCCTATGTTTCTTTTTATTAGTGTATCGAGGCCATTTATGTTAGTGATTATGGCCAACCTTCTCTGCCTCATCTCTGCCATGCTATTTTCCTGCTGTTGGTTGTCTACTTTTCCCCTTCATTCCACTCTCTGCCCCATTCAATGAACCCCCTCTGCTGCTGTTCCTGAAACCATGGTCTTTTTTCTCTCTCTCTAGTATGTCCTTCAGTATTTTTTGTAGGGTTGGATTGATGGTCATGGACTCCCCCAGTTCCTCTTTGTCATGGAAGCATCTTGTTTCTCCATTAATTTTGAGAGATAGTTTTGCAGGGTACATCAATCTGGGTTGGAGGTTATTTTCTTTCAGGACTTGAAATACTTTGTTCCAAGCTCTTCTTGATTTGATGGTTTGTGTCGAGATGTTTGTCATGATTCTGATGGGTTTTCCTTTATAAGTGATTTGTTTCTTTTCTCTGACAGCTTTTAATATTCTGTTCTTGTGTTGAATTTCTGGGCTCTTGATTATTATATGTCTGGGTGTAGATTTACTTTGGCTACAGCTGGCAGGAGTCCTGTATGCCTCATATATCTGAATATCATTTCCTTTTCCTATGCTTGGGAAGTGGGAAGCTTTCTTTAATTATTTCTGTAAATAGCCTTTGTATTTCATTTGTGTTTACCCCTGATTTCTTCACTCACATTTTTTATTCTTAAGTTACACATCCTCTTGTCATCTTCTAGCCTTTGTTTTGTTACTTCCTGGTTCCTTATTATCTTTAAGAGATCTTTCCTTTCAGGATCACATGTTGCAAACCTGTCTTCAAGGTTTGGTAGTTTATCTTTAGTTTCTTTCAAGCAGTTTTTCCAACTTTCAGTGGAGTTTTTAATTTCTTGGTAAGCTCTTTGAATCTGTTTCATGTATTCTAGATTTTTTTTAATATTCTTCACTGAAGGTTTCTCTCCTATTTCTAATGCTTCTCCATTCTTACATCTGTGTCTTCTTGAGAAGTGCTTAGCATTTCTTTTATTATTTTTCTTATATCTTCCTTTACTTGTATTAGTATTTCTGTTTTGAATTCTTTTATAATGTCACAAAGATATTTCTTTATGTCAGATGCTGCTTCTTTAGAAACTGCAGGTGTGCAACCCCTGATGTCTTCTGTGTTTACCTCTCCTGCCAGTACTTTTTGGGTTAGAGGCTAGAGACTTCTTTTTGTTTCTTCCTCTTGTCGTATTTCTGGTTTATTCCAGACAAGTGGATAATGTGGGTCCCTGGCACTTCCTGTATTGGTTATGATTACTCTGAAGCGTGCTGGCTAGGGACTGCTGCCCTACCCAGTCTGCTGGTGACTACTGAAGTACAAGCAGGGGTGGGGCAGGCTGGCCCCTCCTTTCTGAGCTGGTCAACCACTGGGAGTCTTCACTACATTAGTGTGTGCCTGCTGGACAGAGCCAGTTAGAGATAGCTTTAGGGAAACTTTGGCCTTGGCTATTGAATCACGCACAGGGGCGGGACTCAGTCCAAGCAATTCTCATCAATCTTCTCTGTGCTAGGAGTGGCTGACTGAAGCTTCTGGTTCTGGGCTTATCCTGCCTACTCCAAAATGTTGCCCAGCCAATCGCCCACTCCTGCAGGAGGACTGAGTTCCCCACACTCATCGTGAGCCAGTGCAGCTATCCAAGCTGGTGCTGTTCTCCACTCTGCTGCTCCCCTTCGTGACTGCATCTTCCTGCTGAGGCCCTCACACTCACCAACCCCTAACTTCACTGTGATCACATGTCTTTGGATTCCAGCAACATTTTGTACTTAGTGGGACCAGCTACAGTGAGAGTGTGTCTGAAGCAACCAGATACACTCTCCGTCCTTCCATCCTTCTGTCCACATTTTTTCTATTTGACAAGTTATCATTTTTTAAATTTTATTTTAAAAGGGAGTAAAATTAAACACAACAAAACAGAACAGAATGGGACATAAGAAAGCATAAATGTCAAAGCTAGACAACCAGAGATCTTCACTATCTGTCATATTGTCTCTTGTTTTCTTCCAAATGGTTGTCCTTATCTTTGCATATGGAGAGCTCATACTAAACATAGCCAATCTTTTCACAAGATGTGTAGTTCACTGGCTCCCACTTGCTAGGCAGGGGGGAGTGGGAGGGGGGACATGGGATGGGGGACAGGACGACATGAGATGTCTGATTCTCAGCCCACATGCAGGCAGGATCACAGTCACCCCCCAGAGACGGGAAGAGTTCCTTGTTCTCCTGGCACCTCGAGTTAACTGCATGGTGCAGGTCCTGATGCGCCAGGGTCTCTCTCCTTCAGGCTGCCAAAAGTCAGCCACACTCTCAGCTGCCCCCCAGAGAGGGGAGGAACTCCTTGTTCTCCTGACACCCCGAGTTAGCCGCATGGTGCAGGTTCCGATGCGCCAGGGTCTCTCTCCTTCAGGCTGCCGAAAGTCTGCCACACTCTCAGCTGCCCCCAGAGAGGGGGGGATTTCCTTGTTCTCTCAGCACCCCAAGTCATCCACACCGTGCAGGTCCCAATGTGCCAGGGTCTCTCTCCTTCAGGCCACCGAAAGTCTGCCACACTCTTAGCTGCCCCCAGAGAGGGGGGATTTCCTTGTTCTCCTGGTACCCCGAGTCAACCGCACTGTGCAGGTCCCGATGTGCCAGGGTCTCTCTCCTTCAGGCTGCCAAAAGTCAGCCACACTCTCAGCCGCCCCCCAGAGAGGGGAGGAGCTCCTTGTTCTGCTGGCACCCCAAGTCAACCGCACGGTGCAGGTCCCAAGGCACCAGGGTGTCTCCCCTGCAGGCCCCCTAAAGTCCGCCGTACTCACCTGCTATTTCTTTCTGATGAATTGACCATTCCATTTCCAAAGTTCTGAAATGGTCAACAGACCACAGAAAGAATTCTCTTTAGGCTCCTGTTTGAAACCAGCAGCTACAGCGATCTGCTGGCCTTGCTTCAGGGCCAAAAGTTATCATTTTTTAATGTTACACTTTTCCATGCAAAGACAGATGTATAAATCTAAAGAAGTTAAAATTTAATGTTAAATTATCCCAAATTTTAAGTCAAGGTTTGAAATGAATGTTGTAATATTTCTTTAGTTTTTTACATGAATATTTTTACATTAAACTAAGATTAAACTCATGGTATTTAAAAAGCTATGTAAGGTAGGAAATTCGTAGAGTAACTTCTGTTATCATTAGTGTTTAGTTGTCACAAGGTGTCGGAGAATGCCTTTATAAATAGTAGCAGTAAATTTTAGTTCAAGTCTTTGCCACCATATGATTATAATTTCTGCATATTCCTGTGTATAACTATTCTACATCTGATGTGTTAGTACAACCAGATTTGTAGGGGTAAAAAAATGATGTGTGAACAAGATTTACTTGAATATTACTACTAAGAGAGGATTTCTTCAAATCCCTGGCTAACCAATCTGCAATCAGAGAGCATTAAATCTGGAGAGAATAAGACTTCTGGACATGTACACATTCCCTAGGATCAGAGAGAAGATCAGAGCTGAACATGTAACATAAGTGCTATGATTCAACTCATTTATTTAATGTGATGATTTAAAACTGTGATAAGAGGCAGGCAAAATGTGGTGTCAAATTCAGAATGGTGATCTGCCTTGTTTTCAACTTGTTGATATCTGATGAAAACACTTTTCCACAAGCAAGACTGATGAGCAGATGGTGTTAATAAGGCCAATTAAGTGCTAAGCTTCTGGAAATGTTTTTGCTGAGTGACATCTTCAGACTGGTTTCTGTTAACATGTATCTTAAGCCATGTGTTTCTAAGGAACAGTAGCATTAATACTTACAGTCACCAAAATTTACACAAGAATATATACTCAAGACAAATACAAACTCTTTACCCTAATTTCAAAAATGGTATGTGAAGTTGAGTAATGAGATTCTAACCCTTCAGCCTTTGGGAATTCTAAGGTTGCTCAGTTTAGGTAATTGGTTTCCAGTTATTAGTGTATGAAGAAATTTCCTGTACCCTAGATTGAAAAAAGAAACACACACACACACACACAAACACACACAGTGTAATAAATTTTTTGTGGAGTACTTTTTGCCCTCTTTGTCTTTACTTTTTTTTCCGGTAGTTTGGAAATTTTTTTATTGACTTTTATCTACACATTATATATGATTTGGGCCACAGATAAACAGAATTGAATTAATCATAACCATGTAACTGTTGGTTTATAAATTATCTTTATCTTATTTTATTTTAAAATGTATTTTTATTTATCTTTCCTTTGGAAAAGGTATTATGAATATTCATCTAAGCCAAGAATCAAAATACTATTGATGATTCATATCTACTCTTATTTCATCTCCTTGCCTGCTGCTTTCCTCCCAAGATTCACAGGTAACTCTATGTTTTTTTAAATGTAAAAGTATTTTCATAATTATATTTAGAGGCATGTAAAGTGATTCTATCACAAACATCCTTAATTGTTATACAAAAAAGTTAGGAAGGAAATGATAAAAGAAGAATACATTTTACAAAGAGAATGTTAAAAAGGACTTGCTTATTTCCATTCAACACTAAGCTACTATTATTATTAATCCATGTTGTCTATTAATCCATGAATGAGCAGCAGTTCATTCATTTTCAATGCTATGAGAATAAACTAATTTATTTACCTATTGATATTTGAGTTGTTTTCAGTATTTTACTATGACAGACCCTGATTCTATGAGCATTTTAATATACTGGTTCTGAATCTTAGAGAAAAGAGTTTTCCTGAAATATATACAGGAGTAAAAGTACGGTGTTACATAAGAAGTATAGATTATGGCAAATTGTTTTCTGAAGTAGTTCTACATTTTTATAAAATGATGTCGAATTGTTTGCCAAGTGGCCACATTTCTCCCAGCAATCAACAAAAGTCGACTGATTCACATATTTTCCTATATTTAATTTTGTATTGAAAATATTCAGTGAGTTTGGCATCTTATCCACAAATCAATGGTTTTCATTGTCTCCATTGTAGTTTCATCCATCTAAACAGAGGACACTGAGTGTTTTAGTTAACAGCTAATCAGACTTACCAAAAAACTGTATCAACTTCTTTGATTACCATTTTTTCTGTGCATCTAGTCTTCTCTTCTTGGCTGATTTCTCTCCTTTCTCAACATATCCTTCGATAATTTTTTCAGTCAGTCAGATCTGTGGTTAGAAATCTCTCAGTGTTCATTCATATTTGTTTCAATTATCTAGCGTTGTTTGATAAACCATTAAACACCTCGTATCTTGACACAGCAATAATCATTTTGCCCATAAATGTGCAATTTGGACAAATCTCAGCAGGGAGGGTATACCAGTCAGTGCTTATTAGAGCAGATTTAATACAAAATACCCAAAGACATCAGAATTTACAAGACTGGCTTAAAAAATGGCTGCCCACAGAGTCAGGTGTGGAAGAGTACAAAAGGTACATGTCTGCACACTAGGGATCTGAAGGATCCAATTGAACACCTGGAGCTCATTGTAGTGTCATGTGATAGTGTGTATCAGGAGGCTGAAGGGTCTGCTATGGAAGTTTGAAGGGTTTGTGCTGGAAAGCTGAAGAGTTTGCACTGGAAACCAGAAGACAATGTGCAAGGCAAAGGTGAAGACTAGAGCTGCTCTGAAGAACCAGAAGAGATCCTTCCTTCTTAATTTCCCTTTTATACCATTCTGGTGATAATCTTCTTTAGGGTGGGTCTTCCACACTCAGAATTATATTGAGTCAATTTAATTGGGTGTTTTTTACTCAAATTGCCACAATTATCAACCATCACAGAGGGATTGTCTCTGCTCCAGATGGTGTCAGCTGGGATAGCTGAGATAGCAATGAAAAAACCATGTCCACCATGGTTCATTCACTCATAGGGTTGTCAGCTTCCTGGAGTCTGGAGGCCTGGGTTCCTCTTCATACTGACCTTTCCATGACCAATTCACAAATGATGACTTTATTTCAAGGGCAAATCTTTCAAGGATAATTAAGAGGTAAATGACTGTCTTTTATGCCCTGGCCTCAGAAATCACATTGTGCCACTCCTACTACATACTATTGCCACACTACATAGACAAGGGTGCCACAAAGACCCATGCAGTCTCAAGAAAAGACTCCACCTGTTATTAGTGGGTTTGTAAAGAGTATAGGCTATGAAATTTTACTGCAACTTTCTTTAAAAGGCAATGTAAATATGCTTTCTATTTATGTATTTAAATCCTGGAATTTTCTCAGTCATTTTCTCAAGTCTATCTCTAGACCTCTTAATAATGTATGAAGGACATTCTCAATTCATCCACTTGTATCTCTTAATTTCTCTTGTATTTTCCATCTCTTTATTTCCTGTGCTATGTTCTGGGTTCATTATTAAGGGTTTTTTTTTCCAGTTAAAAGAAAATTTAGGGACTGTTTTTTTTCTAGAATTTCCAATTGATTCTTTAAATTTATCTATTCATGTTTAACTTCCTCCTAGTGTTTTCATGGGTATTTTTTCTTTTATTGGTAGCATTTCTTCTGTTACCTCTTTGACGATATAAAACATGTTTACTTTCAAACCTTTTTCTGTTTATGTCATTAAGTCAATTTCTTTGGGAGTAAAATCCATTTGTTTAGTTTGGTGGTACTTGTCATTTTACCATGACAGTTTTCCTTACATGGTTTGATTTGTTTTCTTTATTACAGGTACATCTCCACTAGGAATCTTATTTCTACATTTTTTTCTGAGTTAATCCTTCTCTAGCAGTTATGGAGTTGATACTACCTCTCTTTTATCCTAGGTTTGCCAGTTAAGGACTCAGTTTTATAATAGTAAATCAGGGCTCTCTTTCCTTGGGAATAGCAAAAACTCTTTCTTGAGGAGGCAAGCACCCTGATATGGTTCCTAAGTTTGTGACTCTGGTTCTTCCAACTTCTGGCTATTATCTTAAAATCCTGTGTTTCATAAACTGAGTCCAGTCACTATTTATTTCTAAAAATAGGACACTGCAGTTCTTATACATTTGAATGAGATCTGTTGTACCATGCTGACAGTCACTGCTCATTTCCAATGTTAGGGTCTAATAGTGCTGAAGCTTTAGATTCTGCTTACTTCCATTCTGTTTTGTTTCATGGAGATAATTTTTGTGTTTTTTTTAACCTTTGCTTAAAGTTGAAAGGGGGTATTATTGCCATTTAAGGACATATCATCAACTTTTATTGTGAATTTTTTAAGTGAAATATGTATCAAATTTAAAGAATTATCTTTTATTCTGGGATTTGTGTCTTTTATATTACTTTAATATTAAGGTATCTTTATTACAAAGATAGTGGTAGTCATACATATTTGTTTTGGTTGAGTCAGGGTCTTGCTATGCAGTTTAGGCCCCTTGAACTTACTATGTGGCTCAGGCTGGCCTCAAACTTAAGGCCCAGCCTCCTGAGTGCTGGGATTACAGATGTGCACCCTCTAGCTGGCTGTCATATCTTAAAATATTCTTTCTTGCCAGCTAAGAAGTTGAAAATCTTGTATTGGGCCTAAAAATAGTTCTCAAATTATACTAATCAGTGATCTCCAAAATTTGAGTACCATAGACTGAACATTCACAGTACCTTGGAGCAGAGTATACTATATGACCATAATTCATTGATTAAAGCATTTAGCTATAAATAAAATGTACACAGCCTTGTCCTAGATGTTGAGAGTGATACAATAAAGAAGATACAATTTTATTTTTATCCTCCTGGAACTTAAAATCGACTTCTATGTTTTCTATTTACTACATTTTCCAAGAGTAAGCCCACATACTCTGGAATTTAAGATGAGAATCTTGTTTAATTCATACTATAAATGTCTAATCATACTGTATACCATGCTGTGACTGTAGTTAATTCATTCTGCTTTAGAATCATTATCACTACAAAGCATCATAAAACACAGCTACAAAGAAGACTAAGAATAGGCTTCTACCCTCAAGAAACTCATATTCTGGTTAGAAAGAAAGGATGCATCAGTAGAAAGATTAATACGACTGTAATCTAGCCCATGATTAACTTTCAGTGAAAGGTACAGAGAATACACAGGTCAAAAATCACTAAGGAAATGAATATTAGGTGTGTCTGAGACAAGAGAGCATTCTAAGTAATGTAGTAATACAATGTCTGCCCAAACCAACTATACTTAATTATTTAGGTGATAAAAGATGCCTGTTGTGATCATGCTCAACCTCCCTCTATTGTCCAGAAAAAACTAACTCAGCTCAAATTTTCATGTCTTATCTAATAATGCAAAATCTCAGCAATTACTTGGATCTACACTCCTTTGAGTTCAGTAAGTTTCTATTCTTTTAAGAGCATGCCGCTTAGTCTAAGCTATGTATCAAAATATTTCTTCCAATATTAGTATTCTAACAAATATTTTAGTGTCACAGCGATGTTCTAATATGTATTATAGATTGGGGCTCTAAATCTGCTTTACTGGAATGACAATGAGATTTTATTAAGTGGAATCATTCCAGTAAGAAAGCATCACATAAGTCATGCTATGAAAAAAAAAGCCCAACTAATAATAAAGTTTTAGCTAGACCTTGTAATCCCAGCTACTCAGGAAGCTGAGGCTGGAGGATCACAAATTTGAAGCTAGCCTGGAAAACTTAGTAAGAATCAATTTCAAAATAAAATGTTAATTAAAGAACTGTGATATAGCACTGAAAAAAATTCTTAACATTATACTAGCATTTACAATTATTGGTCATTGGTATTGCAGATTAATTGGTCTATGTGAGCAACTTGTAGGAACAGTGAATTCAATCTGGTTATTAATTTTAATCATATTATCACAACATTATCATACTATTATGTTTCCAAAGTTTTTGATATATGTATTTGTTTATTGGACTGTCGTAACAAAGTATCACAAGGAACTGATTTAGATAGCAGTAATTTATTATCTCACTGAGTGTTAGAGGATAGAAGTCTGAAATCGAGTTGTCAGTAAGTGCTAGGGTTAGGGTCCTTTAGAGGGCTATGTACAAAGGATGCATTCCAAACTTTTCTCCTTGGCCTGTAGATGGCCGTCCTCTTGTGTGCCTGGCATTTTCTCTGTGTATGCCATGTGGACTTTTCCAAATTTCCCATTTCTATAAGGACACTAGCCATATTGTATTAAGGCCCAACCTAATGACTTAACTACTACTGTAACAACTCCATCTCTATACAAGATTACATGCTGAAGTACCACTGAGATTTAGGACTTCAACATATGCATTTGGGGGAGGTATGAGGTCATTTTCAGCAAGGGAGAATTTGTTCTTTTTATTAATAGTATTACAGTTAACAGTGAGCTACTTGAAAAATTTCAAAGAGGACAAATGGAATAGAACAGAGATTTTGGAAATTGATCAGATATACAAGATTGATTGATTTTGACAAAGATGCTAAGGCAATTCAGTGGAGAAAGGATAATCTTTTCAACAGATGATATAGAGCAAGTAGAAAGAAATATTAGATTTGTAAATATTTCTTTAAATGAATGCAGAAATAACAAATATAAAACCCAACAAGTTAGGTTTTATTAAAATGTAAAAAATTTTCTGTTTAAAAGGTGCTGTTATAAAGTTGAAAATGTAAGTTACAAACTGGAGGAAAGTATCTGTCAAACTTATACCTAAGAATGGTGTTTAGCTAGTATGTATGGAGAACTTTTATAGTTTAGTAATACCAACAATCTACTAGAGAAAGATTTGAAGCAATTTTACCTAAGAAGTATTGATTGCAAACTCATGGAAGATGCTCAAAATCACTAATAATTAGAAAATGAAAATTAAAGCTGCAATGAAATACTAGTATATACCCAATAAAATACTTAAAATTAAAAAGGGTGACCATACTGATGCAAGTATGTAGGTAGCAGGAAGATAGTTAGATCAATAGGCATTCTGATACCATAATCATGGGGATGTAAATTATACAATCATTTGGGAAACTTGGCAGTCTTTTGATGTCAAAGCTCAGAGTGGTGCACAACTGCAATACCAACACTTTGGGAAGCTGAGGGAGGACAGGCTCAAATTTGAGCCCAGCATAAACAACTTACAGAGACCCTGTCTCAAAAATAAAAAAAGTAAAATGGCTGAGTAAATAATTCAGTGTAAGACCTCGGTTCCATCCCCAGTCCCAAGAAGAAATAGAGCGAGAAGGAAAGAACAGAGTAGGAAAAGACAGAAATACATAAAATTATACATTTTAAGTAGGTGTTGCTAATTATCTGACAATTGTAACTCAATAAATCTGTGAAGGATTCTTTTAAAAGATTCTTTTGCTAGTATTTATGCTTTATGATTCCTGGAAAGCCAGAAAAACCAAAGTATTACATTTATAGTCTTTATTTTTATTAAAACAATAACAATATAACTGCCAATCTGGAGCAAAATCAACGTATTCCATTTCTTAAATGGAAATTTAAAATGTTAAAAGGGAAGAAAGATGATAATTTATTTTACAAATTGAATCAACTTAGACCAGTATTATTTGAAATATGAAATTAAGGTTATTAGGAGTGTTATTCTGCACTTAACCAAATTTATATTTGTTTTGCACACTAATAACATAAATCTTGAAGTATTAAAAACTTTCAGCATATTAGTAACACAACATTAAGACAGGGCCTTTCAGATTGAGCACTCTGCTGACATATATTGGTGACAAGTAGTTAGTTAATCAAAAACTGGATGATTCTGGATTATACATGTGTGTAATCCATGCTACTTGGAATGCTGAATCAGAAAGATAATAAATTCAAACCCTGATCAGCCAATTTAATGATTAGACAGACTCTACTTCAAAATAAAAAAAAAAATACAACATGGGCTGGGATGTAGCTTAGTGTGAAGGTCCTGTGTCCAATCCTCATTGAATAAAAGGAGACAATAATACAAAAATTATGTAAAATTATGTATTCTAAAACTAATGTTTGTATTTTATGCATTGATTTACCAAATGTTCAGTAGAGCCAAATTCTTTCCTTTGAGTTTTGGGTCCTAATTAGAGTTTTACACTTTATTTTTTCACAAATCATGATCTCATTTCACAATTTCCATTTCTAAGCTATGAAAACACATGGAAATTAAACAATAACCTCTTGAATAATCAATAAGTCACAGATGAAATTAAAGAAAAAATTAGACAATTCCTAGAGTCAGATGATAATGCCAATGTGTCATACCAGAACCTATGAAAGATAATGAAAGTAGTCCTAGGAGAGAACATCATGGGCCTGGAAAAACAAAATCCAAATTCAAAGCTAGTACAAGGAAGGAAATTATAACATCAGAGCAGAAATTAATAAAATTGAGACAAGAAACAAAATCAAACCTCTAAAAAAAACCCCAAAAAGTTGGTTCTGTGAAAGAATAAACAAAATAGACAGACTCTTAGCCAATCTTTCAGAATAAGGAAAGAAAAGGCCAAAATCTATGCAATTAGAAATGGTAAAGGCAAAATTACAACAGATTCTGTTGAAATTCAGAAGATCATTGGTAACTACTTTGAGAACCTGTACTTTAATAAAATGGAAAGTTCAGAAGAAATTGATAGATTAATGGATACATATCAACTGACAAAGCTGAACCAGGTTGTAAAAATCCTGAATAATCCAATATCAATTGATGAAATTAAGGAAGTAATAAAAAACTACCATTTAAGAAAGCCCATGTCCCTATGCCTTCATTGCTGAGTTCTACAAGAATCTTAGAGAAAATCTGATGTCAATACTCCTCAAACTCTTTAATGAAATCTAAAGGGAAGTGGTACTTTCAAAGTCGTTCCTGGAAGCAAGTATTCCCCAGATTCCAAAACCTGAAAAGGACTGAGTCAAAAAAGAGAACTACAGGGCAATCTCTTTAATTAACATAGTTGCAAAAATGCTCAATAATATATAGCAAACAGAATGCAGCAAATCATCAAAAAGATCATGCATCATGGCCAAGTAGGATTAATTCTAAGGATGCAGGGATGGTTCAACATACACAAATTAATAAATATAATACACCACTTAAAGAGAAGCAAGGACAAAAATTACATAATCATCTCAGTAGATATGGAAAAGTATTTGACAAAACACAACATCCATTTATGATAAAACCTGGAAGAAAACAGGTATAAAAGGTCTTTATTTCAATCTGATCCATCTGTGACAAACCAATGGCCAACGTTATATTAAGTGAATATAATACAAAAGCTTTTCCTCTAAAATCGGGACCTAGACAAGGATTTACACTATCACCACTCTTATTCAATATAGTTTTCAAAATATTAGCCAGATCAATTAGAAAACAGAAAGAAATAAATGTAATATGGATAGGAAAAGAAGAGGTTAAATTATCATTATTTGTTGAAAGATCCTCTACAAAGAAGATCCCTAAAATTTCACCAAAAGACTCCTAGAATTTATAACCAAATTCAGTAGCATAACAGGACTCAACACCAACACTCAAAAATTGATAGTGTAAAAAAATTGATAGTTTCTGTACACCAATAATAAACTCACTGAAAGGGAAGTAATATATTTATAATAGCATCAAGAAAAATGAAATACTTGGGAACTAACTTTTTTTTTTAAATTTTATTTAAAGAGAAAAAAAAAACAATACAGAAAAAAGGGTAGAAACAATACAAAACCTCAAAAAAAAGCCCCATAAATCACTAGTTGACAAACCACATACTCCCCGAAATAGCTGCTCATGTTACAAAATTAAGGCAAACAAGGTGAACACACAGTGAAGCTGCAAACAGAAAAAAAAGGATGGAATAAAGCCAATTGAGACAGTATAGTGAAATTGGCGCAGAACATCACAGCAGGTCACCAGGACAACAGTAACAGGCAACATTGTATATCTCGTTGTCTTCACAATAGTTGTTCTTCTACTAGGTAGAGCAAAATCAAAGAAATACACAACATTATAGAACACATCAACACAGTATTGAATAGAGCAACACCATTAATCAGGACAAAGCAAAACGGCGATAAAAATATCTGCCTTC